>JAOXYI010196838.1:0-30843 GCA_028566495.1 Lithophaga antillarum | reverse complement strand
ATGTTTAACATTTATTTGTTTGCACCATCTCTATCAGTTTCATTTGCCATGTGAAAATAACCATTGGACAAACAAATAAACATACAAATGCACAGCAATAGTGCAGTTCTTGTAGTTTAAGTATATATATAGTATGAACGTATTATTCAATGAAAAAGAATTTCTGTGCTAGTGTGAACATACTTCTTCGTCTTTCCTGTCGTGATTGAAGAAAATAATGTGTCATTTTATGGAAAAGCAAAATTTACAATAAAATAGGCAAGACTTGAAACGGATATTCCATTCACAATTCATTCGAAACTTTATGTATGTCATTTTTACTCACTTGACAAAAAAGATGCATCGTCATGTTAAGGTTTACTTGTCAAATGTTTGTGACTTTTTTATTCAAGTTGGCTATTTAATAATCAGACATTCTGTATACTGTTTTGTAATTAGCAACTCCAGTACAAGAAATCTAAACCGGAACATGAGTGGAGTAAAAACTTTCCTTTCCATGGAACTGAAAGACGGAGGTCCAACTGATATTACCGCAATACAAAAACTATTATGATTTCTTTACAGTAGTCCTGGGAGTCCGCTGAATCAGTCAGATATATGAAAATTTTCGACGATTTTCTGCCACGGTACTATGAATAGGATGTATTTTTCCCCACTGATTTTCTGGTTTAGATTTCTTGTATTGGAATTGCTTATTGCAAAACAGTATACAGAATGTTGTATGTTATGATGCAAAATTTCACAGATTGAGTCGGTAAAAATGTATTCTTTGCCAAACCTGACAAAATATTAAAATGGCCTAAAATGGAGCAACCCTAAACATTTCTGTATTTTCATATCGATGATTTTTGTTTTTGAAAATCCTATACCAGCTAAAACCAACATGATACAAAGATAAATATGATTATTCAAGGTGTCACTGTACAACCTACATAAAAAATTCACGTTTTAATGGCAAAAGTGAGAAAATGGGAATTTTAGCTGAAAACGTTGGATTTTCGTTGCCATAGCAACAGAGACGAATCTGCAAAAATACTAACGACTTTTGTTTTCACTAAGTGATACCTAGATTGAAAATAGATTTTTAGGGAACCCTGAAAATATGCGTTTCCCAATTATTTTGATCCTTACAGAGTTTAACTACTAGAGGAAAGAAATATCGTGATACACGTTGAGCAGAAGGAAAATTTATTTCTCTTATGATTATAATGAACAATTTGCAAGTATAACTCCTGTATTGACCCTTAACACTTGTATCTTTTACCAATGACGTAACCAATATCGTGATGCCATGATGGATTTTTCTACCAATGATAATTCGAAAACTATGGGAAAACGGGAAGGAATTCAGATGTAGAAATTTAACCAACATATGGATTATATAACTGTTAAACATTGATCGAGAAGTATGAAAACGCACCTAACTATGCAAGAAAGTATGCTAACTATTCCACACATCATTTTTTTTATCTCATACCTGTGTTTTGAACTATCACTGAGTCATTATGAAAATATATTAAATGAATGATGTCTTTTTGCTTTTTGTTTTGAAAACACACTTAACAGCAATCTTGACATGAAGATAACTAACATCTAATATATAGTGCAATACCTGACAGTAATTAATGCAAGCAATGAAAGCTGATTGTTAAACATCCGATAACAGTTAAGTAGAAATAATCTTTCCAATATTGTTTCAATAATGAGAACTGTAATCTCTATCAATAAAGTTAGTGATTATGTAATCAATTGAATCGAAAGAATTGCCACTGAAAAAAAAACATATGTCTCTGCCACAGAGTACGATAGGGTCGCAACAAGTAGAAAGTTTGGAACTTGACTACATGAAATTACTGTGCATTTAAATATTTGGTTAGAGACTACAATACAGTATTTTGATTTAGTTTAGAAATTGAACCTTTTTCTGGAATATGTCATCCTTTTAGACCTCATCAGAAGTGATTTGCAGCTTCAATATTGATGTGGCTATCACACACGGTTAACGTAATATATTACACCAACCTTTCTGAATTAAAACGATCTTTATTTCACCTTTTATTAGTAATGACAAGAATTCCATACATTATCTCCGTCTAACTCACCTTTCCAATTTTGTTATGAAATATATTACAATTCAAGGTTAGAACTGGCTGATTTGTTTTCAAACATCAGAAACAGAATCCCCAGAATTTATCTTGAGTTGCACTTTGAAAGTATTATTATCATACATGTAATAATCTATATTGTTCACTCAGTGGAATCTTAGGATAAAATATGGATGTCATCTGTAGATGGACGAAAGACTACAAGTGACATACTACTACGTCGACGAACACCAGTATACCATAATACAACGATTTTTCCCAATAAAACCCAAAGCTAGATATTGCCATTCGCAGAAGCTTTAAATAACACACTTTTTTAATGTTTTCGCAGCTGAATGGTATTTACTTTTTAGATTCACGTCCTTTATTATAACTAGTGCAGCTGTCTTAATAGCAATAGCAATTAATTTTGTCATGTGTTCGAAATTATTTCACGAATTAAATTTTGAAATACCCTTTTTTATTTATTAATTTTCCCTTGCCTTTTAAAATAAATGAACTTTTAAACAACATAATATAACTGAGTAAATATATATGTTGTGTATGATGGAGTGCCAGTTGCCAGATAGCTAATTGGACTGAATTTCAAATCTCTTCAGTAGTAATTACGTAACCGCAAGAACAATTCCTCTGAAAAGACGTGACCACACGTTAGATGATGTCATGAATTTGAGGGGTATTCTATCAAGCACCTAGAAAGAAACACAAAAGTACAGATGCAATGATTGAATTGCGCGTTAAATATCCATAAATTTTAATATTTGTACTTCTAATAAAGTTTGGCTGTTCGATGCATAATGACATGTGTATTCACCAGGTGGCTGAAAGACAATTCAACAAATACAAAAAAGGAACATTTCAATCTGGGTTAGAGTCCAAAACAGATAGAGGTTAACATAATCAGTTTTGAACTAATATTATGCATCAATGTTCTTCAGTGAGGTTAAAGTATATGAATGCCATTAAAATGTTTATATTATCAAATAAACAAAGAAATCGACTAAATGCAGTAGTAATTTAATATCATTTACTGGAGACATTGCGTTTCAATATCTGATTTGCCTTCATAATTTGCTTTGACATTCAATATTTAGACACCCCTTAGGGAAAATTTTTACCATCTTAATATTATAGGTTAGATGGCTTTAAAATACATATGAGAGTACTAAATCAAACTGGCGACAAAGATATTCGCAACTCTTCACCAAATGGTGGAAAAACTACTAATATTTAAATTATTAGAAGGAATAATTGCTAAAGTTTTACTTTATCAGATAAAGTAATATGCATCTTTACTTCATCAAAGCTGGTATAGTCTTCGTTAAACACCAAAATGTTATGTACCAAAAACATAATTTGTTCAAGTGGCTTTGAGAAGTTTTAGTGTACATATATGTTTGAAAATTTCATCAGCGTATGCAACTGGACTTCTCTCTCTCTCTCTCTCTCTTATATTTCTTTTCTTAAACAATGCAAATTTCCGACAAATCCTGTATAAAGACTAAGGTATCAATCTTTAATAGAGACAAGTTAAGAGTATTAGCATTGTATTTTCTTTTATCCGATACCCAGTTATATAAAGACTGGAACAAGTATATTCTAAGATCAATACAGAATCATTCAGTGTGTCATTTGCGTCAATTTAGATGTTTCACCTGATTAGCAACTTATGTCAACGTACATTTATTCACAAACATTATTTGTCAAATGTTTGTGACACCTTCTTTGAAATTTGCAATGAAATTTTATAGCGCATTGTATTCTGTAACTAAGGCCATCTTTTACATCACCGAAAAAAACGACAATTGAAAGACGATTCGTCAGATTTAATTTCCGGATCATCCAAATATCAGTAATTGTGTTTACTTTGGAAGTTTACGTCACAAAATGGATACAAATTCCAGGAAATTAGTGTCATTTCACAATTGACTGCAATACTAGTGCTTGTAAGTCGTTGCAGTCAACAAAATTTCGAGCTGACATTGTTATATTAACTGAATATCCTTACTTTAATGTTGTTGATATTCTGAGTTTTTGAGTCTACAGCGTTGATTTGACATTGAAGATCCATTTGCATTTAGCTTCAAAATATACATAAAAGTGCTCATGCTTCTTTCTGTTCTTATGCTACCTTCACTTTACTTTAATTTCACGTCAAGCAAAGTGTTTTGTTACTGTACATGCCAATTTTTCGCCGGGAAGCTTAAGTTTCTCCCTCTCTCTCTCTCTCTCTCTTGTTCATTTTCGTTTGTTTCCACTATATTCATAAAATTCATTTTCGTTTGTTTCCACTATATTCATAAAACGCAATTTTTCATGACTAATGCACGTATATATATTTCGTGTAATCACTTCAGTTAAGTGTAACTTTTAAAGGATAGAGCCTGTGCTTGTACCTAGTACAGAACTCCTAAAAATGGCTGGATTGTGACAGGTGTTTAAAAAATGAGGGATAATGTCAACAGTTCTGAATGACTCAACGGGATTACTGTGTCCTGAGGTATACGATTCCAATCTGTCTTTAAAGTGTCTTAAAATACTGCGTTGCTATTTATTGTATGTCTCAAGGGATGGACCAGACTATCCAGCTTTAGTGATGACAGTCTGATCATGTTTTATTTTACAGAACATGCTGGATCGTGCCTCTCTACGATGATCGGCCAGACTGCAGCAATTTAGATGGTCTAACATATCACTAGGAAATTATACTACCTGAAATAATTATGTCTGGTCTTTTTACGTTAATGACGCCAGTTTACTCTCTGTGGAGTCTTTTATGTAACCTTTTGTCATTTATGTAATAAAATAGATCCCCCTTCCATAGACAGTAGTGATCATTCCACTTAATTGATTATTCGCCCCATTAATTCAAAACTCCCTGGGAAGGTAGATAATGGCGTAAGGATGTAATTAATAGTATGTTACGCAATCTGTCATTGTATAAATCTAGTAATTAAACGTTGACATCCTTTATGGTTATGTGCATTAAAAATGTGCAAAATAAGATGGTTCAGTAAGGTTTTAAGTGTCAGTAATCTTGTTGTTAGACAAATGGTCCTATTATCAGAGGAAATGCTGGGTGCTGTCTGAAACAACTGAGAAAATCTTCTGATTTCCACTGGAAATTTTCCACAAGCCATACAGCTAGGTACAAACTGATCACAGGAATAATTTTATAAAGAGTTACATCGAATGGTATATGATACATAACTAAAGTCATACAATAATTATTCATATCGACCGTAAGCCGTAGATTTACCACTATTCTATATTATCTACATTCTGCTTTATTGTAGAATTATAAATGAATATAGTGGTAGTGTCATAAAGGATTCCTTCTCATTTTAGATGGGTCCTCTATCACCAGGTACCATAAGTATTTGAAATGCCATAATATGTATCTTCTAATTTGTGATATACACATTTTGTCATTTTTTTTTTATCACAAGACTATTCTTTGGAGAGGAGGTGATACACCAAATATACATTTTCAATCTCAAAATGGATGTTTAAAAAGATAAATGAATTAAACTAACCAATTCTGAGATAGCTATATTATAATACATGTATATAGAAGAAAATCATAACTCTACTGGAATTTTTAGTGATTGGACATATACCTGCTAAAATAACCTCTGATGGCCTTTACCCTACGTTTCTTCCCATTGGTGTTAAAGGAATGTTAGGAGTCAGTATTGACGACTGAAAATTTCTGATTATGACATTTCTCATATAGCTGAAATGTTACTGTATTATTCGAAATGCACAGTAGATTTATTGTTTTATTATTTCTATCATTCTCACATGAATATTCCCAAATACAACAAAAATCTAACAAACAACGCAGGATTACGTGATAAATCCCCATTTCGATGCACTAATGATTGTATTTTGATATTTTCTTTCTCCTGGGGAGTATTGCTACCAAAACATTAGAAGGAAGAAGGAAATAAAAATATTTCTACATGTAATCACTGCAAATGATCCAAACAAATTTGATATAAAAAATATGCTAACAATCTCTACAAAAGATTATCGCTTTTTCTCCCATGATTGGGTACATTTTCACCCTTTTCGACTGAGTGGAGAACAATTTGTTTAACCACTAGTGGCTAAAATTTCTTTGTGCAAATTCCAGCCCGTTTTTCCTCTATTCTCGGCTTGTCATTGGTAAAAGAAATAATATGACTTCACGTCACTAGTAACGTCATTAGTAACGACGCTAGCGTTGAGGGTCCATACAGGAATTATACTGTCAAATTGTGCGTTTAAATCATAGGAGAAATAAATTCTCCTTCTGCTATCCGTGGATTACTATATTTCTCCACTCTCGATAGTTAGATTTTAAATTTTAACCAGCTTGCCAAGGCTAGCAGTTAAAATTTAAAATTTAACGATCTCGAGTGGAGAAATATCGTAATCCACGGGAGGCAAAAGGATAATCTATTAGGTAAAGAATTTATAGTTTTAATGTATAAAGTTTACCAGAAGTATTTTAAGTATAATCTCATATCAAATGAGTTTGACAATTATGCATACTATACTTTTGGAAATTAAAGAGTCTGCAGCCGGATGCTACTGGGATTATTTGACAAATATCAGCAATGCAAAATGAGTATAATTCCATAATACAAACACTGAAACAACTAGTTCCAAAATTCATAACGAATTTATTCGTTCTGTTACCAAAAATATCTCACATACTATTGAGCAAAGCCATGAATAAAATAAAACTATAAAGTAAATATCCAACCTCGAATTTTAGTTGTTTTCACATCATTGATAAACTACAGACTTTCATGTCTCTACATTTTAGCTGCAGTGTCTGGAAGAGTCATGACAGCTATTATCATAACGCTTCGGTCGTCGTTTTCCAAATGCTTGGCTCGTTGCAAACAAAATCTTCACATGTTAATGAAGGAATAGCCCTTTGTTTGTCTTCCACAAATGTGCCATTAACAATTCAAACTGGGTACCGCACGCTATTTTGTTTTTATTAGCAAAAAATTAAATTGTCAGAAACGGCTGAGTCAATTCGGCCAAAACTTTTAGGAACTCGTGAAGGAATGGTGCCGAGCCGAAGTTAAAGATGACCTTTAGTTTAACAGTGCTTTTCAGAAACTTTCTTGTTAGAGAAACCACAAACTCACTGAACCTAAATTCTGCATCAATGATAATTCAATGGTCCTGTATTATGTTTCTGTTTTTCATGATCCCAGTCAGATATCCGCGATTCTGAAAAATTATACGTCTGTTAGATACAATAAAGTAATTGAAGCAAATCGTACATGAATAATGAAAGAGCTATTTTTACTCGGTTTAATATACCAAGTATATGTATCATTTTTCAATAATATTTAAACTTTAAATTAACGAAATATGAATAGATATGGGGTAAATGTACTTAAGACAAAATTTCACATAATACACACGGCGAAAACCAAGCCATGGAACAACGCTTTTATTGCTGTTCTACAACTTGGAGTCACAGTAATGCCTTCCGCAATGAGCTATTATACTCATATACAGAAAAAGAATGGCATGTGTAAAACAGCAGATAAAATGGCACTTAAAACATTAAAAGATAAAGTAAATTACAACTAGTTTTTAACCTGAAGGTCTTTGTGAAAAGCATTATGGCGACAGGCAGAGATGACCTCTAAACGACAAAATCACCCTATATAAATAAACATTAAGGGCAAACCACAATACTGTTTTATACGAAAAGTGTTTTTCTATGTACATCCTGATCTTCACACATACAGATATGCAAACAAAATCAACATAATTGGAAAGAATGAAACATCAACATAAGAGATACATAAGAAGAGAACAAAATGATGAATAGAATAGAAAAAAGATAAAATGTCTTAATCCAGCAGAGATAGGGCCGGTTGCGGCACCAGTTAAAATATGCCTTCTTTCATGCCTCTAGGTCTAAAAGTGCCCGAATGATGTATAACTTTCTGTTCAAGAAATCGGCGATTCTCTTCGTCACAGTCAACTGGAACTAAAATAGTGACATGCATATCTTGCATACAGTCGCCCATAGAACTGAAATGAAAACAAACTGATCCATCGGAATTGTTTTTGACGTCACGACGGTGTTCAGCAATTCGATCGCCCATGCAACGCTATGTATGTACTTTACCATATCGGGTACAGACCACCGCATAATTTAAACTAAAGGCATTGTCAGGACCTTGGTTTTTGTTTGCATCGAAAGTATGGGGATATGTGCAGATCTGCACCTCTTGCATCGTCTTGTCCCTCTATAATCAGCCGGCCTTGTAAAAGCCGTTGCTTTAAGGGAACTACTGACTACGTGATCTCTCATGCTTTTCCCTCTGCAGAAGGCTATAACTGGCAGCGAAGAAGAAAAACATTCAGCATCATTGGGTCTTTCAAAACTAAAGTTTTGAATTTCGAATCATTATGTTTTTGATGGCAGTGTTGTGGGAATGATACCTGAGGACAAGAGGCACACGATCCTTGTTCTTTCTACATTTAATGTTCATTGCTTTGGTCCTAGGTATTTTGGTAAAGGAATCCAAGACCCCGTCAATCACAGTTTTATTATATCCTCATTTTAGGAAGAAGGTAGACATCTGACTAAACTGTCATTAGAAATCTTCATTATTACTGCAAAATCAACGGAGTCTGAAAAACCGAGACCTTGGAATACCGTCTTAACAGCTTTCTGGATGACAAGCATTATAGTTAAGGTAACAGTGTGCATTAGTCGGTTTGTCGAAAATAGGGGTTTGGATGCCTGTTGTGGAAACTTTAGAAGATATGTCTAAAAATGAAAACTCCGGCTCACTAATAGTAAATGCATATTTAATAGCTGGATGGTAAGACGATACAAAGTCAATAAAAGACTGAAGTTCCTGATCCGTATTGTTTAAAACATCAAAAACATCGTCAATAGACCTTTATATAAATCAGGGAAGGACCCATTGAGCTCTGAAAACATTCGCTTCTCTTACTTTGTTATTGCACTTTTACCTTACTGTAAGTTCAAGATGACCCCTAGCGTCCACATGAACGGTACTCTTTGCTAGATGTCGATGAACGTTACATCTGTATCTTTTTATTCCCACAAATGCAGGGTTATGAACAAAGTACAGAACAACGGGTGAAGTAATTTTACAAATACTGTCATCTATGTCCAACATTAGACAGTTAAAAAACGAAATACATCATACATCCAATCAAAGGGCGCTCATCAAGATAAATGTAAGACACTTGACAGTGAAAAAAAGTAGATTTGGGCAAATATCAATGTATGCATTCATAATTTGTTACGTCAATTGAAATGAACTTTGATCATTAATGTCTAAATAAGCTGAATAATTCATTTGTATTTTTTTTCTTCCACGATCATCCAATACGCAGTAGTGCCTATACTGGTCTACTTAATATAACAGGGAGAATTATTGAAAAATTTAACTATCTACTTTAGTTCTATAAAGCGCAGCAAATGAAACTGAGTACAGTATTTCTAACCATAAGATATTTCTCATTAAGACTGTTTGATTTTTTGATGCTTAGTTCTTAGTTACATCCATCTTTAGAACCTGAACAGCCTTTCAGAAATTTGTCCTCAACAGTTACAGTTTGAGTTATTTGTACATAAGTTCAGCTGTTACAGGTTCTTATTGGGCTCTGGTTTAGATGGTCACCATATATGTAATTTTACAAATAAGATAGATATTTCCAATAAATCATTTGTTAGTTTCAATTATTTGTGTTCAGTAAGATAATTAGGAATTCGTGGGATGATAACAACAAATAATATGTCAAAATTACGTAAATTTGTAATAAATTACTTCTCCCACAATTGATATATTATGATCAAATGAAGCAGAACATATTGTTTATTTAATGTTACATGAAATCATTTTGTTTAATTGATTATTCGGAAGTTGTTATTTCATCTATATTCAATTAATGATGTAAGCCTGGAAAGTACATGTTTATTTCATTATTTATATGGTCATGAATTATTTCTTAACGAGATTCAGTAAAATTAAGTATCAAATTATAACGATGAGGACAGAAAGACTAAGGCGAATATTTAAAAAGTGCAGTAGAGGCATTGCAAGACAACAAAACTATTTAATATATAGGTCACAAAAAGTCACAAGAACAAAGATTTAGGCAACAAACGGTATGTTTCTGTTTGTACCGTCAGAGACAATACTCTACACCTAGAAAAAAATTCAACAAATACTCTGATAGTGACTAAAGCAGCACTATCATTGTTTAGCACACAAAGAATATTAGAAAACAAAGATACTGTAAAAATTATAGTCAAAATTAACAAATCAAGGCTAATGCAGATGTAAAAGCAGCACAAATACAGAGGAACTAAATACTGTAAATCACATACTACAACAAAAACGAGACCAGCTCTATTGATTGAGTCAACATTTACTGCTATGCATACAACAACCGTGAAACCAAACCCTTACAGCCAGTTACAATTCACCATATGTACAGGAATAGAAGAGGACAACGGTTAGAACGTTAGAGCACGACAAATCACAGGAAGCTAGGAAAAAGAAAATCCTTAATAGCTTTTCAATTCATGATCGCAGTCATAACAGCGTTGAGGCGAATACCCTGTCTAGAAGATTCTTATAACTTGTAAACATTATTAAATAAATGTAATAACTGTAATACCAAAACAAAGACTGGCTGGAATAGGAGTAATGTACTTCTCACAAATGAGAAGTTTACAATTGGTAAACCAAAATACTAACATTTTTCACGAATTCAACAACGTGGCAATCTCTTTTTTTCTCAAGTTTGAAGACAAGTTCAATTATAAAGCAGATTCATTCAGACCTTACAAAGAATAGAAGTCTAGTTTATATATATTATCTGGACTCTACCGCTTATGTTACTGAAAGCGAAAATGTTATTCATATTTTTCCACATCGTGACTGTAAATGCGTTCTGAAGAAATTAGCTTCATTATAAAGAGTCGGTTTCAATACGTGTATTATAGAAGAAGGATGGTAGATTCATTTCCTTTTCATCGTCACATTGTCAGGCTGTTATTATCAATCAAATAAAAAAAAGCTAATTAATAGACTTGTTGGAAGCATTTCAAACTACAACCATTATTTAGTATACATGAAACAAGCCGATTTACATACAATTATTTTGAAAAAATGAGAACATGATTGTTTCATGTAGTGTTACCTAAATATAGTTTGAGATAGATATTTTCTATTCTTTTTCAAAGATTTACCTTGGAATAATTTAGTTTTCTTGTTCTTCTATATTAATTGAAGATAAATGCGGGAGTTAAGTGTTCTCGAGAAACCTGAGTTTGGTATAAAATCCATTGAACATTCCATATGAAACATGCAATGTGCATATGTATAAAAATAAATTACCTATCTAAAATCTGTCCAGAAATGTTCAGATATGAAGATGTTACTGTGATGACAAAGGTATTTTAACAAACATTAGACATTTCAAAAACCTAAAACCTACAATTATGGTCGGAAATATTTTCGAGTAAGATATATAACTTTTATTTAGTTTATCAATATTCGGGGTTTATGTATTATTTCATCTGCATTTCGATGTTATGTTGGAAAATTTTGTAAACCGGGTGATTCACCAGGGCATAGTAACTCTTACTATGTACATTTTGAGTCCATTACACATGTAATCTACGTGACGTCAGTTTCCTTTTTTATATAGGGATTAATATCTTTAAAGCAGTAAATGAAAAACATAAGATTAATGTATCAGTAATGACTTAATCGGCATTTCAGCATTTAGCATTACGCACATGTATAACTCAACATTTCAACATACGTCAATGCTTAGTACATTGTAATCAACACGACAGACCTCAGTGAACTGACATAGCATCAAATGGTTCAATTTCCGGATGCTTTTAAAAAATTTAACATATCCTTTATAGTGTAATTGAAACATGGTTTTTAAAGCGATTTACAAGTCATTTAGTGGTCTGCTTTCGTATTATTTGATCGTTCAATTTAGAGATTGTACAACTATGGAAAAAACATCTTAACTCTCCTAAGAAAGACGCGGGTGATCAATATTTTATAGTTTATGCTTGCATTCTGATCTATAGACTAGATGTCTTATTAAATTGAAAGTAGATTTGTGGCTTTCACAGAATTAAGTGTACGTAAACGAAGACAAATATTTGGAGTACGAACCAAATTACTAGTCTGCTGTAAAAACATTATACTAATGTGCGCAACTTAGTTACACTTTTGAAATATCCAAGAAGCTAGTTAAAAGAACTTAAAGAGCAATATCTTCAGTAGGGTCTTTGCTCGACCGAAGTATCGATAGAAATATTATTGCGTATTAACAATAAGATGTTTATTTTCTAGATATTAAAAAATTTAGAAATTAATCTTGATGTCTTGGGTTGCTGTACATGTATTGTACAAATACTGATGGACTTTTATTCCCCGTGGGTATCGCCAGTTCAGTAGCTACGACAAAGGTGCAGTCATGAAATTTACTTCGATACTTCGTTATGAAATTAATGGTTACTAACATTATGAAACTAAACTTAAACCAAGGTTTATCCCCTATTGGAAATATATCCATAAATAGTTACTCCTATTATGCTATATGGATATTTTGATTCCTTTTTTTTTCTTTCCTCTCTCTCTCTCTCTCTCTATTTGATATTCTTTGGTGTTACAAATATTTGGGTTCATGCACATTTTTTTTTATAATGATTACCACAATCATCAACCAACAGAAGAGAAATTTTGCTGAGAAGTAAAGATAATATTTTCCAGAAAATGAAAATGAAACGACAACGGCATTTTGGGGGGATTTTATTTATTTATTTATTGTTTGCGTGAAGTATAAATCGACATTCTTACATTATTATTTTGAGAAAGATTAAATCTATCCCAGCACTTTTTTCAGTCTTTTCCAACATGCTGCTCTTACGTTATTATTTTCAAAAAGATAAATTTATCCAAACACTTTTTTCAATCTTTACCAACATGCTGCTATGAAAAGCTCTTTGAAGAAAAGCATAGACTTTCTTGTAAAGCACATTCTATTTTCATCTTTCAATGATCATCGTATTACCCGACTAAGAATTTAAAAATACGCCGAAAGAACAAAGCCGTATGGAAGTAGAAAAAAAAAGTTATTACTCAAAAACTGAAAGAGAAGACGAATACAGTTTATGGATAAAACAGGGCATCATTGCCAATAAATGGTTTTTGCTATACTATTCGGACATTTGGAATTTCTGGTTTCTCAGTATGTGATGCTCTTTAAATTTCCACAAACGAAGTTTAATTTATTAGACTTTCAGTAAACTGATAAAAATTCAAAGCTTTATCAAAGTAGAAAAATCTTTTATAACAGAAATACAAAAGGAGAGGACAAAGACCTTTTCTTTAATTAAAGCTAAAATACAAAACATCTGTTAATTTCATTACTGTTTGATGTGAATTAGGACTCAATGACAACAATTTGAGTTCAAAGACTGCAGCTAATTAAATTGTTCACTAATTGTAATCATTTAATTACAAGGTTCTCTTATCTTTATACTTAGGTTACACATTTTGAAACTGATGGCACCATAATGTGTTTTCTTGTTCTTAAATGATATGGTAATTGCAAAAGTGTGTTTCATTAGTAAAAATATTTTTAAACCTAATGGACAGCAGTTATGCATATTTAAGTTACATGTAGATACATTAAAGTAATATTAAAAAGAAGAAAACAGTAAGGCTTTATAACGAAGTATGCCTGAATAATAAAAATAAACGGAGACAAAATAAAATGAAACGACAGGGAGATATTCTGTCTTGGTACAAACACTGTGTGACACGATTAAGCATGTTTTATAGGTACCAAAACTTTTTTCTCCTATACTGACTCTCTGGAATAAAGAAAAATGCAATTATAACCTCCACAGAACAGATACCAACAAGATGACGACTACCTTTAGCACAAAGAGGAAGATGCATAATTCAGAAAAGCAGGGTCAAAACTCTAAAAATACTTTCAGACTTACATTGTCCCATTATTACATTCATAGATACCAATGCTACTTCAGAGAATCGTAATTTTCTAAAAAAAATCATGTTTATTTCATAAATAATAATTAGGCTGTTTGTAAATTTGATTTGTTTTAATGTTTCAATTTCGTCAATTTGCTTCAATACATTTATTTCAATTTCTTCATAGATCAAGATACTCCTTGAATGACATCATATAGAAAAAGGACTTCAAGTAATAGGAAACTTACTTGTTTTACTTATTTTTCATAATTAAAAAGCTCCTTTTTTACGCACATATGTTAAGGGTTAGTATTATATGAAGCGTACAGAGGACTCATAGTCGAATAAATACGCTTCAAAACCAATGTATTCATTCAGATGGAACTCGCTCTAACAATACCAGGTAAGCAAAACTACAAATATTTTGATAATTTATTGATGAAGATTGATGATTATCATTACCAGGTTAGCATAACTACAATTGCCAAAACAATGAGCATTTCTTATGTACGTCTTGTTTATCCTAAAATTAATTTCAATTTAATGATAAATGAAATGCAATCAGGCTTCAGGAGACATGGCTGATTGGAAAATAAGTCTTTCGACAGCTGAAAAATTCATTTTGACTTCAGATGAAAATATAGACAGATCTATATAGGTCGTTTTTGAAAAAAAACAGGTCTGTCGTTTTTTATTCAACAACGAGAGAAGAAAGACAAAACTTGTAGGTCATTTTGATACGTATAGTTCAACAAATTGATATACATTGTATGTTGGGTATTGTACCATGCATAATCAGTTGTCTTTACTCTTTAGAAAACCCTTTTAATTTCTACTTTTATAATACATAGGTGCTTTGATCCTCGACATGAAAATTTGGATGTTGTAATAGACATTGGTATATCCAAATACCATTAGATCTACAGATGGTATATCCAAATACCATTAGCTCTACAGATACAGATGGATACAGACTGAACTATAGATCTAAATCAGACCTCAGCGATAAACGCCACTGGTACTTCATGTGTGTTGTAGCAAGTGCAAATTGTTTACTACACATAAACGTTAGATAAGGGCTGACTACTGTTCCGTCTGTGGATATAAAAATCAGAGTATGAATGAAAATTAAAAGGGTCTCTATCGTTAATGGACAATTAAGTAAGCGTACGCTTCAGTTTCTTGCTTAATAACAATTAGTGTATACTTGATACTGCGTTCATTTTTCTCCTCCGTCTGGATACATAACTTTATTTATCAAAATGATTAATAGGACTTAAATGTAAACGGAGGATTACTTTTCAGTGTATAAGAATTCAATCCTGTGTCCACTAGATCTTTTAAAAGCCCTTACGTGAGAACTTCTCTAAGTCTTCACTTTTAACGCAGGAAATGTTTGCATTATGCTAAGGAATACACGGCCGACATGTACAAAGTGCACGTAGCGTTTCACATCAGTAGTGTGTAATTGTGCTTTACTGAGCGTAGAAATAACCAGTTTGTTTTTTTGTAATATTATATTATTACTGTGTTTTTTATAAATTATTTCCAGATTAGTATTTTGTCGTATTTATATATTTCCTTTTTGTTAAATCTTTAGATGTCAAAACTTTCATATTCACAATTTTACGTAAGACTGCATAAGTCTGTAATTTAAGTTATTCCAAAGTCAGACCTTAAGCTAATCTGTTCGTTACTGCTTTATTCTTCCACTTGACGGAGGCTATGTATTAATAATGTTTAACATCAATGCACCAACACAAATTGCATGTTTCTTTTCGGTTCAATTATAATTTGCTTTGTCTGGATTTAGCAATTACAAGGTGTAGGAGGGATCGACGCCTAAAGTTAATGAAAAAGTATTGCAAGTTGACTTATTGAAATAAGACAAATAATTTCCTTTTAGTTATTAACATCAAATCCACGAATTCAGAAAGAAGTAATATATGTTGCCCCACAATATGCACAAAAATACCGCATACTGAACATTCTCTTACGTTACTTGCATATAAGAAGGTTTATTAGATAAACATTTGTGACTATATAAATATTATGCCTACTGCAGTCATTTTAAAGTGCCAGTCTACCTAAGAATGAAGTAGTTCTAATGATCATGATGATAACAGTCATTTTAAAGTGCCAATCTACCTAAGACCCAGGTAGTGCTAATGATACCAGTCATTTCAAAGTGCCAGTCTACATAAGAATCAGGTAGTGCTAATGATAACAGTCATTTTAAAGTGCCAGTCTACCTAAGAATCATGTGGTGTTAATGATAACAATCATTTTAAAGTGCCAATCTACCTAAGAACCAGGTAGTGCTAATGATAACAGTCATTTTAAAGTGCCATTCTACGTAAGAATCAGGTATTGCTAATGATAACAGTCATTTTAAAGTGCCATTCTACGTAAGAATCAGGCAGTGCTATTAAAATGTAATAATAACAACCATACTGAAGTGTCATCCTACCTAAGAATCAGACAGTGCTACAAAAATGTAATGATAACAGTCATGTTGAAGTGTCAGTCTACCTAAGAATCTGGTAATGCTAATGGTAACAGCAATACGATTAGAAAAATCTCAAAAAACTAAGAAAGGTATTTTGCTGCTTCACTCGTACAAATTATGACAAAACAATAACTCTGTCATTCTTTATAGTAATTCGCAAAAAAATTAAATTCTTAAAGATTTCATCTAAATTTTGAAAAAAGTCAAGAGTTATCTCCCCTTATTGTCTACTTTTAATGCATTTTTTGTATTTTATTTCTACGGTTACCTTAATAGAAACTGAAAAATGGGAAACCCTCATTTATTTAGCATTTTATATGATATTCCGTGCAAGTACAGATTCACCTAGATCTGTGAACGATTTGTTGGTGCATATGTCACCGACTACCTAATTCTTCGGTAGTCATGCATTTTAAAATTTTTAAACAATATGAATGTTAATCACCAATGAGGAAAATCTACTCAAAATCAAGTACTTGTGGTTGTAATACCAGTATAAATAAGGGAAAAGTGTGACTGCTGTACTTAATCTTAGTTACAGTCTTCATGGATGATAAATTCACTCCTTGCAGCAAGTACAATACACTTCCTAAGTTGTAGTTAATAAGGTTTTATTATTATTTATTCATAGATGACTTACTTGAAATCTTTTGAAAGTGATTTCGATAGATTTTAGATTTTTGCCTTTTCATAATAATTTGCATACGAGGATCCCAAACGGAACTTTATAGACAATGAAATCCCCAGTAGAACGGCCCTCCTATTACAAATAAATTGATCTCTGGGAATTTGTTTGTTTAGATCACTTTTCAGTATAAACTTGACATATTTGATTTTTTAACAGTCTCCTTGATTTTTTAAACTATTTAAGAGAATATTTTTTTTACATTATTCAATATAAAAATGGACAAGCCATGTCATATATATGAACTGACTTAATTCAATACATTCATCAGATTTAGCATAAACTGAAATTGTCTTCAGCAGTTCTAAAGCACAGCTTAGCAAGACTTAGTTTCACATTCATCATCGCTCATTTAGGAGGAGGTAAAAAACCGCGAAATCTGAAGGTTACGAAATCACTTTCGGAGTATTCCCCAATAGGAGTATTGGTTTTAACACACTTACGCATACAAAGTTCAAAACCGAAGAACGCAAAAAGAATATACCTAATTCATGAAGTTAGTTTTAAACCGAAAACCTGGAAGTCGCAAATTATGCCAGGTGATAAAATTTGCTAAAAGACGGAAGACACAATATGTTTTAGCGATTCCATTACACTTTCAGGGTCCTAGTTCAAGGAAAGTCTATCGTTGTGATGCATTATATTGGCCTTGAAGAGATGTACCCTCCTACTTATTTTTCGCAAGGCTTTCGCCGAGCATAGTACATTTCAGATAGTTTATCGTCAACATTTTGAATGAACTTTTCAAGACCTCCATTTATGATACTGTAAATATATATCAAGATAAATCCATTTCCATTAATCGATTAATATTTTTCCGGAAAATATATGGTTATCATTTTGGTTGATTTTCCTCGATGCAGAAACAATTTACGAAAGCAATCAGGCAAATTGAAAGGACTGGATAGTTATCAAGTTCAATTTAACGTTGATTAATGTTATCATAAGTGAAAAGGAATTTAATACACAAAAGCTTTGGACAAAATACCAGTAACGATATGTAGACAGTTTTGCAATGCATAACGCACTGCAAATGTTGAGGGTGTATCAGACTAAATGCGATCTATTTTAGATGGCCCATTATGTAATTTAGCTTCCTGTCTCCAAAGTAATGCCGGACTTCTGAACTCCAAAAGTACATCTTCGTACTAATCACTTTCTTACAAAACAAATTGGCAGTTGGAAACTGTATCTAAATTGGTGCATGTCACATTCTTTTAAATCAAATCGACCTTTTCAGATTGGACGGGAAAATTGTTGTCGACATTTGATGCAATGTAATTCTCTTGGTCAGCCAAACTCTCAAATGGTTCTAAAAGTACGAAATTGTTGCAATAATCTATATTTGGTAAAATAACAACCATAAAATCACGTTAAAGGTGACGCAATGATTGAATAACCGCCAAGTCAAATGTCATTATCAACACCGCCTACCATTATATTGCCTCGTTATGAAGATTTGATTAGCCTTAATAACACTAGTACACACCAGTGTTCCTAAGCCTCTTTAGAAAATACGTCAAGTTGGATTATCGTTGAACGTTGGTCAAGAGGTCTAGGTAGTCAATTACAGTTATCTGTAAATCCATTTCTACCTGTAAACACGGATTCTATATATGAATTCATAAAACTGCCCAATCAAATTATAGAATGTACATACATGTACTTAGGTCTGTTATATAGTAAGTTATAACTTACAAGTCCATGAAAGAATTACAGTACAGATTTACTGACAAGGCAGTTTGATTGATTCATGTCAGCTAAATGTTATATCTAATTTTGTGATCCCAATGTAGTGTTTTCAAGACGGACGCCATGTCTGGCTTACAGTGCGCTTGTTCTTACTCGTAGTTTGTCCTTTTGTGATTCACCATTTCTATTTTTTGACGTGGGTGTCTTTACGTTAAATTTTGTTTTTTTCTTGGAATTGTCTATTTTTCTATAGAGTTTGGGCTTGATCTCTGATGCATTTTCGCTTGTGTAGTGGACACTGAAATTGAAAATGCAAAATGTATATACCAGTGACAAATCATCTCTCCAGTTTCTTTCTGTTCATGGAAAAGTATCCTATACAAGTAATGTCTCTGCATCATTTGTAAAATTGCAGCTATAGAACACTTCATAAAGTATCTGTTCCGATTTATTTATTCTTACCTCTTTTATATGCACAGAGCCGCCATTGTCATCAGAACGTTTGACTATAGTGTTGATCATTCCCAATTAATGAATTGTTTTATAGATTTTTCGTTGATGATTTAGTATTTTTGTTATAGAGTAGTTATATTATCTCTGTCAACAAATGTATTAAGAGGTAATAACCGTGGTAAAGAGATTTGGCAAAGTTAAAGATTGATGGACGTAACGTAAGTATTATTGATTATCGCTATAATGTTGTACACACATAATCTTGATGCAAAGTCACGTATGGTGGAAATAATTAGAAACAGGAATGAGAAAACTTCTATGCATTCTATGTTCACTTTCCATTCCACTTTTGATTCTATTATAATAATGTGAAATAATAAAGCAGAAACTAATTTTCTTTAGTGCAGTTTTGCTGATTTCTTGGATTAAGTTCATTTTTTATTTTATACAACTGTTTTATTTTGTTCCTAAAATGTTTTTTCATTAATATTAATCTAAGGAACCAAAACTTTTAAAGACACCGTTTGTCATGTTTGTTGCAGTGATGCACACGTTCAAAATAATTATGGGATAGATGAGGAAAGTGGACGTGTTTCTTTTTTTACTCGCAATTACTGATTTCAGTCGAAGTATCTTCCATTTTCTTAATATTTTTTCTCTTACAAAACATGTATAATTTTACAATGATTCAAAAATCATTAGAAATAACACATAATCAATTTTGTTTCAAACTAATTTTAGCGCAAAATTTTCTAGACTTTAACATTGTAGGAATATGCAATACGCATATATTCATTAAGATGTGCAACTGTCCTCCAATAATCATACTGTACTGTAACGTATCTTGATAGATTATATATCCTTGTAACAATTTCAGGTAGCAACAATGCTGCTGAAATGTTACATTTTGTTGAATCGTCAAGTTAACGTCGTAAGGACATAATTTTGATGAGATTGTTTTGCTGTGTGAAAACGCTGTGAAATAATAGTCCTACATGTACAACACATAACGCCCTATCTGTTTTCCTAGTAAGGTATGAAGATAACCTCAGATATGTTAATATTTTCCATTTTTGTTTGCTAGCATTCGTTTAACACAAATTTCATCATCATAAAAAGAGGATGTTGACGTCTTCAAGGTCATTTTTTTAAACTGGAGATACAACTGATAATTCTAATATGAAGTACCTAATACGTCATTAGAATTTTCTCCTTATAAAATCTCCAATAATTTATACCTAGCACGTGCGTTTATCAAAATTTTCTTTTTCAAATAGTTAAAGCTCTTGCAGTAACCAGAAATAGATCTGTATTACATATTACATACTTTTGCTGAAAGGCTACAACTGTATCGATTTTTAGGTTTCTGCGTTCGTTGGCGACGAAAAATTCCTCTAGCAATCGACAAATACATTAAAAATAAATGCGTATAAATTTTGTCAACTTTTTATAAAGATTAGACATGAGCAAAATAAACTGCAATATTTTGATTTGAGATATATCCGCAAGCAAAAAATTATACACGTATTACCATCTTGATCCGAGCAACATTATTTCCAGTCTTTAATTGTTTGGAGAAACAAAATTCATTTCGTAGTGGTATATAAAACTTCTTGTTATATAGATGTAAACAAAAATGTTGAACCTGCAGAAGTACAAAATGTAATAAATCACGGTCAGTAAAACTTATTATGAATTTCTTACGGTTACATGTAATATTAATTTAATACTACTCCCCAGGATTATACATGTAAAATATTTTACACGGTGTCTTGGTACATAAAGTTTTCGTCATGAAAGTCAAATAAAGTTCTTTGAAATTTGAAAAATAATTTGTAAAAGTCAATCGGCCAAATACTTTACATTTAGAGAAACAGTTCTTATTTGCATTTCAAACCGTTTAGCATTAGTACTGTGGCAGAATAAATTTTTACTTCATTCTATACAATTTATCAAATTCGGTATAAACTTACTGGCCATGGCTACTTGCCTGGATATAAAATCAATGATTAACAGGTACCCAGATGTGGCATTGACCATTGACCTTGTAACAAATAAACACCTAACCAGACTAATTGGTAATTACTCGTAAAGATATCCATAAAAACATATGCTGACCCTTGTTTGATTAGTTGATTGAACGTTTTTGCTTGTAAAAGTTATGAATAGTACTTACGTTTACGTGGAAAGATTGATATCGTATTTTTGAGAGTGGAAAATATTATTAAAGACAACATCATCTGTAGTATTGGATATGTTTCTTATCCAATATTTGCCCGTACGACGATTGTTAGTATTTTGCTCTAGGTGTTGCTACTATTGCTTCTTTTCTAGTTACTTTAGGGGCCAATTAGGGATACTCTACAGTTTCTGTAATGATAAATTCAAGAAAAGACCTTCAGCACTGCAAACGTCACGTCAATCAGATGACAGGGCCACTGTTGTCAGTTCGGGTAAGTTAGGGTTGATTAAATGAAGAGTTGGTGAACATTACATCTTACGATTATCGTTCACTCGATAATGAACGTAAAATCATGCATCACAACTACAGCAGATAAAGTGATAGAAATATGAAACTAATGAATCGGAAATATACAAATTCATTTTATCTTACCATCTCTATATCATTTACTGTCGAATCATTAAATACAAAGGTATCTAAAGTGTACTAGCCAACCTAAATGTACTCTAGCTTGAAATTAGCTTGATATTATCTATAAATACTGCGTTCACTAAGCTTATATTTTTTCAAATACTAAAACGTTGTCTAATCTTATTGGTTATCATTGATGAATTTCACTATTTTTTTTTTTGTCACCTGTTTTTAGTCATGTAGGTATATGTATCTACAACTACTTTGGCCTCTGACCTGTCAACTTTTCGGTATTAACATTTCCTCGGGAGCATTTCAATGGACATTTCAAATCTTTTGGGCATAAATGAAAAAAAATGATTAAAAAATTATATTTACTGCTTCATCTGTACAACTGAACAAATTCCATTTAATTATTCTCGTTTTGGCTTCTTGGTTGGATATTTAGTCAATTATTCAGAGGCACACGGATGTTTCACTGACCACTGGCCTTGTAATAATTAACCGCTTGACTAGACTAATTGAGAATTAGCAATAGCGGTAGTCCATAAAAAACATAACCAGGAATGTGTATTCATTAGTGGTGAGATTTATTGACTTATTAAAAAAGTAAAAATTCGTATTGAAGTTTGACTAAAAAAAATCGTGCAGTGTATGTCAGAGTTGGAAAAATCGTAAATGTAGTCAACATCATAATGTGTGGTTTGATATAAGGCATTAAGAACGCGGATTGTGGAAATATTTTTTACATTTCAAGTTAAGTATGTGTGAAAAAGTTAGGACAGGGTACCTTTGCTGTTATGGTAAGTCCTATTGACACGCCTTTTTTCTCTGGCCGGCTATTAGCAATTAATGACATCTAGCGATGACACGTCATACAAAAGAGAAAATTGAAACATTGCCTGATTAAGGGTTATACTTGAACGATGATGGAGTGGCGCAATATATCTTTTAACATTAGGATTCATACATGTATTTATTAGTAATTCTCGGGTGATGCGAAAGAATTAATTATCCCATCATTCACAGAAGTACAAATTAAATGCGTTTGTCAAATACTGATTATACATTGCTCATTGGAAATTATTTTGATTTACAATTTTACTTTCAATGTTTTGAACTATCGATTTTTAAACATATGAAAATGCTTGTCATTAAACTTCTTTTAAGTAATATATTTCAGGCAATGAAATCGTGGTCCGTGTTGATAGCATTATTTGGTCTTTGCAATATTTCACTGGATATCGCTTCACTATAACACTCCAATGCGCTACTAACTTATTGTTGGAGTTTAAACGACCGTTTTTTTGTTTTTTGTTTTTGTTTTTTGTTTTTTGTTCTTTTTTTTATTCACATCAGTTAAACAGGTCTAAATTAACTACTTGAAAATGTTTGTCAAGTTAAATCTTAATTAAGAAATCAAATCCATTTTAGGACTGCGATCAACTGAAGTTTAGCCAAAAAATGACAGTTTAAGCCTAAAAGCCAGAACGAGTAATAGGATTATACTTTGGTTAAAAGTTTCATATCTTTTGTGGTTAGTCTTCGACTTACTGTCTTACATCATTTACCATTGAAAACTTCTATCTATAGATTATTAGTTTTAAATAAAGAGAAAAAGTGATTTTAGAATATGGAGAAGCAACGGCATCAAATTGTTCGCTGAATGTGGTTACTAAAAGTTTACTATCCAGAAGCTGACAAATTAATACAAAATTACATCGGACTGGTGATGATATATTAAAACTGTATCGAATTGATGATGATACATCTACAAATATAGGATATTAATATTGCAATTTATCAAATGTACCGTATACAATATCACGTTCTTCAATTTGTTGTGGATCCAAATTCCTGTTTTTCAATTACATCAAAATGAATTTTACTTTTTTCTAGTGATTGAATAAAAAAAGAGCCATATAAATCACATGCAGTATGTTATTGCATGTCATTTCTGTCTAAAATAATGATGACGTTTATTACTGATTCGCAGAATAACAAAATTTGGTTGTAAACACGGCAGATTTATCCCAAAAGTAAAATCTATTTTTAGGATTAATCTAGTATTTTCAGAGTATTTTATGTGTAGTGGAAAAAGTAAGTTACACATGCACTACAGATGCACATCTCGGCAACTCATATCTTATCAGAATTTCTAAACAGATTGGAAAATAAACGATAACAACCTATACTTATAGATAGAAAGACTACAATAAGAACATATCTTGATTTTAAAAAGTTTATTCTTTTTAGTAATTACACAAAGAAATTGTACCAAATTGCCAATATCTGATTTTGGTTAAAAATAAAGATATTAGCTCCCATCGAAATTCAAAAGTTACCACATTTAAGATAGAGGAAGACATTTTGCATCATGTAGTAAGTAGCAGTGACTACAAGAGAGGGTGCTTTCATCTAACATTCTAAAATACATTTTTGCATGGTTTGTGATTTTTTTTATTTACAAATCTTACTTCCGAAGTAGCACCCCTCATCTTTTGCAGGAGTCAGGTTTCCACTACTAATAACCTCGGAGTAAAGTAAGTAGTACGGTTTCATTTATATATTTAAAAATTATTAAGACCATCTCTATTAACTAACAGTCTGTATTAGATGACCAGGAATGGGTTGCACAAACATCAGTTAGTCTTAATATACTATTAAATATTTAATAGTCTGTTAACCTTTAACAATTTCAACTAATTTAATTGTAAATTAAATTTTAATAGACTATGAAATTTAATTGACGTATATGCAAAACAGTCCTGATTTTAAGGTTCCAAAGATGACAGGTGAGTGCAGACTGATCTGTAATAAGCATGCGCCTGTCTTATCTGGCCATTATTATGACCTCTTGGCTGACCGCTTGATAAAGATTTGACCCTAACTGCAAGACACAGATATTTTGTTCAGACATACTTTATTATGTAATTATTTTCTGAAAGTTTTTTGTTATTTTGATACTCTTGGTCGTTACCAGCCATATTTTCAACCTAAAGTGCTAAAGGTTATGTTACAATTTTAATAAATATAAACTCTTTGAGAATATCAAGAATGCTTAAAGGTCAATCCAGCTTTTTAACAATGTTTAGCTCATCCAGGCCATTAACGGATTATATAGTATTATTAATAGGAAAGTGGTAAATGGCTGCCATTAGAATATTTAAGCTTACTTTTATGGTCTCGTGCATGTAATTTTGTACTTAATGCGGTGTTTTTGAGTGTAAGCTCTTCTTGGGAATCAGCGCCTACTGACCTGATACAATTTCTCAGGATTAAATCTTTCTTCTATAATCCTATGTGCATTGTATTGCGTAGATCAGATAAAAGCCTTGAAATCATTAAAAGTGATTTCAAGACATGATAACATTTACAAACTTTCTTCGACCTTTATTTCGACAAACATATTTAGATTATTTCAACTCTCTTTTTGTGATTTATTTCATAATCTTTACATAAATATAAAGCATTAAGTACAAATTAATTTTCCACATTAAAATCCTGCATTTCACATAATTTCACATTACATATACAATGTATTCCACAATCATGAAAAATGCCATATTCCCGTGTCCACGTCGCTCCCCATAAACCATTGACATATTCCCGGTTTCATGCGTTTTGTCTGTTACGGTTCGGCAATGGTGACCAATGAAAATGTCCGATACAATAACAGTTACGGAACTTTCTAGCACGTTGAACATTTACGACATGTTTGTAAACTATGTGCCAGATTTAACACGAAAGAGTTTACGAATAATTGAAAAAAAACCTGTTAGCGAGCCCTTGTGAGGCGGAACTTGGACTCGAAATCACCTCTAGTGGGAAAATTGGTTGTACTTTTATTTTGGGGACATTTGATTGGCTTCACATTATGATTGGTTCACATCAGCGACGATGAAGTCCGGGAATTTACAATCCTATTCCGTCAAGGGTTTATGGGGAATGACGTAGACTAAGAAACCCTTGACTTGGGAAGATGGAAAAATTCACAAAATTATTGCGATACCTGAAGGTAAGGGTACAACTTCAAATTAATGAGCTAAACTTTAGTAAACAACATGTTAGAGTCATTTTTCTACCTCGCATGCGCAGAACAACAAGAAAGCTCACTTACATGTATATGTCAGAAATCACCAAAAAAGAGAGAAAGAATTCACACAAAGTTCATACCATATCCTCATCTCAGAAATTTAAAAAAAAAAAAAAACGAAAACAAAAAAAAATTCAGCAAGACAGTCTAAATTCCGCTTAACCTAAGCCGTAAAAAACTCACACTGCATATGTAATCCGTGTGTATGTATGTGTGTGTGGTTCTACCTTTTTGGCGAGTCAAAATTATTTCATAGACATTTAAGACATTTTAAGTGACGACCAAATAATCTCTTTGCCGGTGCCACAACATGGCCGTGGCTTATTCATTGTATTGTTTAATGTTCTGTAAACATTAACTATAATAAAATGCAGATCTATGCAGATCGAAATATCGTTTGTAATCCACTAGTAAATAAACTTATTAGCATGATACTTCTGGGAATTACTAATATTAATGAATTTTCAGTTTAATATTTTTTGTCATTTCCAATGTTTTCGATGACAATCTGTACTTTCAACAATGATTAAACAAACTAATAAAGGCGCCTGTAGGGAATTTCAAATTTGTATTGTAAGCATCAAAATGTCGGAAACGACTGTTGAAATCCAGACGGTATGGCAAAACAATAATTTATCTGGAAAGGTTACCAATGAATCTTGTCACAACAATCGTTTGAATTTTAATGGTGAAGAAAAATATTTTTTTAGCTAGCATAATAACCATTTCATTACATTTGTATCTGTCTCCAGAGAGACAAAATAGAAAGATTTTTATAATCTGATACACTTATGAGACATGATGTCGTGTCATCAAAGGGAATAGAATAACAAACTTAATTCAGACAAATCACGTCAAAATGGCAAATACAATTCTCAGGCACTGATTTTGATTGAATTGCTTTCATTTTCCAGTCAGTTTATAACGACAAAACTATTATTTTTATCGAAATATATTTCGTTATAGTGCATAAGGTTTTTACTAGGCATGTTGTAAATTCGTTTAGTGTGGAGGTTCGTTTAAAAGAATCATAGCTTAGCTTAGTTTTGATGCTCCCAAATGTTCTATATAATTGGCTTCCCAATATTTGTGGTTTCGAGATTACCTGATGAAGGTTATCCTAGAAACACGTGTCATGCACACTGAAATTGGTATCATACGTTTATATTAGATTCCGTTTTTATAACACATTGCAACGACAATCTTAAAATTCGTTTAGAAGAATCATAGTTTAGTTTTTCCTTTTATAACACATCGCAACGTTAATTTCTTTCTCATTTTCCCCTTTTCCCACAACAACCAAAAAAAAATAAATTGCTGGTAAATGAACACTCAGTTACATATTTTGTGTATTGTCCGTATTGGAAATCTTCACGTTAATAATCAAGTTCTCATCTGTCTTACGATAATTTCAGATTTTTTACATCGTTAATAAGACAGAAGATGTTAGAATCTCTATTAACCGTATTGGTTTTCAGAATAACTGCAGATAAGCTGTTGACGCCACGTTAGTGCAGCGGGCAACTTACTCCTATGATATTTACGGAGTATTATTCTTGAAAATGTTAAGTAAGTCAAGACAAAATCTCCCTGGTTTATTATCATTTTAAAAAGGCGTAAATATTACTGGAACAACATCAAATTACACACATAAATCTTCAAGAATAGAGAATTCTTATAAGCTCATTATGACACCTAAGGAAAATGAATATTGTTTCATTGTAAGAATACATGTAGTCTTTCTTTACGTAAAAAACTAAAACAGACAATCTTTATGTCTCCTATTCAAAGACAGTTATTTCTTTTTTATACTTAGCAAGAAGCAATGAAGAACAATTCTACGGCTTCAATTTTCATTTGTCTGTAAATATATATGTTTATTGTACTTTTATGTAGTATTAAAGAACGATTACCTAATCTCATTAATGCCAAATCCACTCAAGACTAAAAGATGAAACCTTTTCGTTAAAATCATGGAAGCCAAAAAATGCTTAAAGGCCAGGAAAAATGTTCCAAAATTGACTTTTATGTGCATTTTGGCGATCTTATAAAACATTTACGTTCAATAGTCTACAATCTGAAATTAAAATGACCTCATCTAGCTTTAATGACTCGTTATTAAACTTATTTAAAAGAAGTCCTAGTTTTTTTAAATCTTATCTGAGTTTTTCGAATCGGATTTCATCTGATTAAAAACTTACAACCTACTAAAGTTCTCTATAAAAGAGATTGGTCATGTAGCGAAATCCATAAATGCGTGTTTAAAATTTTATTACTGGCATTAAATACGCAGATTACAGAAAAAGACACATGGTTATGCTAGATATTTCAATGACCTGTTAAGGCTTTGGCTTTTTAATATATGTGACGTGGGCTTTCTTTTTTTTTACATATGCTATAACAGCCAACTATTTTATGCAGTGGTAATTATACATCAAAAGAAAACTAATGTAGCAAAGCTTCTCCCAGTGATCTAATATAAAAACAAAAACGAATCCATCAGTTTTGATGCAATATATTTGGGATTTGATTCAGTAAAGTTAATGCCAACAAATGGGAAGACAAAATAACCTGAAAACTCCCGGAGATATTCAATCAAAATTACAAAAGAACAACCAAAATACAAAGGAGATCGATTCCTGGATGCATAATGAAACATAAGTAAGTAGCACTTAAAAATAGGCCAGGGGTTATTCAATCGTTCGGGAAGGTTAACATCAGCTTTTAACATGTGATATCCGGCACAATAATTTGGGTGTACATATAAAAGTAATTATATCGTCAATGATGACTGTACTTTAACATCATCCTGTTCCACATCTGGAACTCTTGTGATCATTACCGGCGTACATTTTAGATCAAACGTTACGTATAACTAAACATCAGGGTCTTCTAGCAGCACTATTGAATTACATGTATATGTATTATTTGACCAACTTTGGCAAACTCCAATCCCGATCCAGATTTATAACAAAACAGGCACATTTTCTGCCAGGACAGCATTTTCTTGAAGATAAAGTCATGGTGGTTATCTTGACCGGCAAAAAGGACTAAATTGCACGCTGTGCTATACCTATGGCGTACAATGTACATATAAGTTGTCAAAATTGTTGTGTTACGAGAAAAAGATCTTGTTTTGATTTATTTCTTACATGTACCTATTGTTCTACGAATCAGGAAATGGAAAACACAGATGACGTATATTTCTATTGACAACTATAGTTTTATTTTCCTACGATCTTTTATGTATCCCTGAATTCCCTAAAGTCATGATAGTTGGAACAATCTCTGCATGTCTGATCAGCTGTACCAAATTGTAGAACTGTCAATGGGAGCTGTACTTATCGCGTTAAACAAAACCATTAAATCAGAATACAACAGACTCGTGGCATGTAGAATAATTTCAGAATAAATGAACTTACAGTATCTTTGCCTGTCGCAAATTGGTTGTCATACCAAATTTTTGTAATGATACTATCAATTATTTAGTTTATTCTCTCATGTCGCATGTGCAATTAAACATGACATGCAAGTTCAATTGTTTTGTCTATGTCCCTCTTCGATAATTAGTTATTTGACATGCGTCCATGTAGCTCATTCCAACAACATTTGAATTTCTATTAGCAATATCTGGCATCAAAATTGTCTATTACATGTCGTAATCATGCCTTTGAAGACTATTCATTTTTTTTTTTGTTCAATTTATTCAATTGTGTTTTTGTGGTCTTTTACTATTTCTAATTGACACATTTACTGTTCTTATTTTTTGCGTTAGGGACTGTTGGAATTTGGCAAAAATATGAAAACAGGACTGATATATAGTGTTTACTGATGAAATACTTATAAAACGTTCAAAAGAAAACTAGTAAGCTTAAGAAAGAAATTACTGAACGCATTGATGTCCGAAAAATGACTGAAATCGATCGTTTTAGCGTATTCGTGAAAACGGTAGCAAACAAAACACAAGAAGCCAAAGTCACTTTTGGAAAATACCTCATATGCTTCTAGCTAATTTAATAGTCTAACCCCGCTTAATAATTTCTGAACAATTACATTCTTAATCACATCTGTTTGAGTCTGTAAAAGGTTTTGTAAAATGTTGTTAATTGTCCAAGAGGTTTGAAATTTGAATAGTCAGAAATAACCAAAATGGTTTCATACTTTAAAATTAATGAAAAATGCTAATTGAACGAAGTAAAATTGAGATTGCATGTTACAGTGATTAAGTAAGTCTATGTTTTCTCTCCATCTAATTTGAGAATTGGAACTTTCAATTTAATTAAATTTTAATTTTAATTTTACATTTCATTGAAATCGGATGTCAACTAAGATTTCTTCGTTACCTTTCAGCTGACCTGTTGTATTTTATAATTTGAGGATCACAGCCTATTCACTGGAGTATATACATGTATAAATACATTTTGGATGAGAAAACACTTCAAAATTATTTCCTCACTTATCTTCATAAGACAGGAGATTACTAAGTCTTAAGATATTGTGCTATTGTCCTGTCGTAGCTGTGAGGGCGCCCCTGAGGGTACACGGGGTATAGAAATAGGATTCAGGTTCTCCACCTAGCGGGGTACAACCCCTCGTAAACGGAATGTCCGTCGGTTGTGCGGGATCATAAATACACAACCAACGTCCGTCGGATGGGGACGTAAAATCCGAG
>JAOXYI010196728.1:0-11171 GCA_028566495.1 Lithophaga antillarum | reverse complement strand
TGTTTGTTTGGTTGTTTTTTGGTGGAGGTCTTTTTTCTTTTTTTGTTAAATACTGTACATACTGTACTTGTAATCAGTCATTAGGTACAGTATGTACGAACGGTTATCTTGCCAATGCAAAGTCTGTGGTTTGTTTGTATTTCTTGAAATTTCAGAGCCATATCTTCAAATGGAGAAGGTATGATTAGGCAAATGGTAATGCTATCGCTAATTTAGAATTCGTGATCACAAATTATAATTGGAGATACTGAATTTCAGAATCCGGGATCACGAACTATAATTGGCAATCTCTAATTTTGGAATCCGTGATCAAGAATTATAATTCGTAATCGAGATCTCCAATTATAATTGGATATCTCGAATTCCAGAATTCGGGATCACGAATTATAATTCGTGATCTCGAATAGCAGAAACCGTGATCTCCAATTACAATTGTAGATAACGAATTTCCAGAAACCGTGATCACGAGTGACAATTCGAGATCTCGAATTCAGAATCCGAGATCACGATTCCAGAATATATTTTCGATAGGTCCTAAATGGGCTTTCGTAGATATTAACCAATCAAGAAGGTATCTAATATTAACTTCATAGTTCAGCGTTATTTTGTGTACACTGAAGTAGTAATTTGTTACCTAAAGTATGTTACGGTCAAGTATCAATAATGGACAGTATCCTACAAATTCCTGTATTTTTGCGTGAAAGTACAATTTTCATCGGCTATTAGAAAAACCAAACGGTTGGTTTGGGGTTTATCGTCACTTTCAGCATTTTTCAGCTATTTGTTGAAACCAGACCTACTGGGGAAGGAAAGGCCGGGGCAATACGAACTCCTATAGAAACCTACAGTGTCTTCAGGTGCTTCGGAAGGGTAAGCATGTCCTGCTCCACATGTGGCACCCGTCGTACTGCGCAGTGTACAAAGCCGGTATCAAGCCGCAAATCTGGCAAGGAGAACAGATAGTAACTACGATACAGGGAATATATCCATAATCATCTGTGATATGGACACTCCAAAATGGTCAACCAACTCGTGATGGCGACCATGAAATGTTTGAAATGATGACAATAATTTGGGCTTGGCGTCTTGATTTGGTAACGTTTGTGACAATAATAATGCTCTGTTTAGAAGTCGCTGTTGTGGACACAAACCCTAGAGTAGTGGATTAAATGTGAAATGTAGACTCCATATGCCGGTAACGCTTGTATATTACTACTCCCAAAAGGAAAATTCACCTTGGGAAAATCATAGTCATCTTGTCCTTTGTTTGGCGTTGAGTTTAATTGATCTATATTGTATTCTCCTGTACATTATCAGTAAATTTAATCGCAACGGAACAAAAAAAAAAAAAAAAAAAAAAAAAAAAAAAAAGCCGCATGCATACACACACATACAAAATCAGACAATGTCAGCACCCGACAGTACATTAGAAATCATTCATATAGATGTATGTACAAGGATTGATTCTGGAATCAAAATTTTCATACCAGATTAATTTGATTGCAAGCTTAGCGAACATATTTTGTTTATTATTAATGCACTCATATTTAGATTTCCATCTGTAATTGAGGTCTTCGTGGCAAAATATTGTGTTGCTTATTACTTTCACATTTGCAGATGACAAAATGTGAGTTCCAAACTGACGTTGGAAGCACGATCAGCTTGAATCTGAAGGGAATTTACCAGCTAATCGTTTCTCTAGAAATGTTCATATTATCGTATAATTAAAGGAGTAGGTAGGATAAAGTCCGCATTTTGTCTCCTCAAACTGTGAAAAAAGTATACCTGATTTATCTACTTTTGCCACAAAAACAAACGCTGTTATCCAGTATTAAAAATATGATAAAAACTCTCATACTGGAATTAACCGTTTACAGTATCACGTATTTTGCCAGAAAGCATGAAAAATTGCTACTTTTTCGACCGTTGTATTGATAATTAAGTATGCGCTGTCGCGTGCACCAAAAAGATATTTTACCAGAGGGTGTTTTTCGATCAGAGACATTAATGATACAAACATTTTGTTGGTGCACGCGACGGCACATATATAAGGACGGGTTGCGATAAGGTCTTTATTTGCTCTCCGGTTTTGGTGAAAATGAAATTTCACATTTCTAACAAATTAATGTTCTGTTTTTATATCTATATACATGTATTTGCAGTTTGTAGAATTATTACCACTTCTTAGCTTGCGTGCCACGTCGTTACTCCAGAGATTGATGATAATAGGTACCCATGTAAATATTATGTAAAAAGTAACTACGACGTACATAGAGTACCAGCAAAATATCTTTTACCAGAAAACGCATATGAAATAAGCATTAAATTCCGTAAGATCTTGCTAATATTACATGCACATCAGGGTAAAATATTTAACAAAACAGATAAATTGAGCATTATCCACTTCTAAGTCCAATTTAAAGGATATTTCAGTACTAAAGTATGGCGCATGTTACCAAATTCGTCATACTATTTAATTAACACTCCTTATACGTGCAACATCTAGCAAAAATATTTTTAGGTTATGTATGTTAATTTTCAGATAATGTAAACATATATAGGGACATAGTTATGTTGGCGTGTTTGTACCTTCTCGTTTTGTCGTTTTAGCGGGGCGACAAAACTACTAGTATCGAACGACAGAATGACAGAACGACACAACGACAAAGCGCTGTATTAAATGCGACATAACGAGATAACGGCAAAACGACAAGACAAAACGAGATTTAAGCATGACAAAAGAAAGTTCACAACACGCTAAGACGAAAAGATTTGTCTTCGAGCACCAATGATGAGATATGATATGTTGATATGCACATATAGTGCATCAACTTAACCTTGTTATCTTATGGTAATGTATAATACAAAAGTTAAACTTACAGTAAAGATCAACAATACCGATATTAATTTGGTGTGCCAGAGGTGCGTATCGTCTATTTAAGTCTCGTCAGTCGTGCTCGGGGCCAAAATTTTGGGAATCTAAACAAAACCAGAAGTTGAAGAGCAGTGAAAAACCAAAAGTCCAAAATCCATCAAAGGTTACCTATGCTTAGAGGGAGATAAAGCTTAGTTTTAGAATACTTCCAAACTTTAAAACGATGAATTTCAAAATGAATCGTATCGAATGATTTCGGATCAACCCCGAAGTGTTAAGTACTGGGCTAATGATACCCTTGGGACTAACAAGTCAAGCAGCAGGGGCATCGACGCAGTGGTTGTAATAAAGATGAACGATACCGATATTAATTTGGTGTGCCAGACACGCGTTTTGTTTGTTTAAGTCTTTCGTCTGTGACACACGGGGCCAAAACTTTGGGAATCCAAACAAAACCATAACATATGATATGGGAATAAACAGCGTTTCGTTCTCCTTAGAATGTTTTCTTTAATCAGATTGTTAATTTGTAATATTTAAGCATCCATTTATCTCCAGTTTTCCAAAAGAAAATAAAAAACAGCTGTAATTATCATGTAAATGTTATATGTACCATCTTATTTTAATCTCATAGAAAAAATATGTTATTATTGTAGATTTAAAGTTTTTCTTGAACACATGTCGGGGACTTAGGTCTTTTCACTCCAGAGAACAAATTTCCATCATTTTAGATTTGAAAAAGTTTCTTGAACAAATAACTGGGATTTTAAACGGAGAGGTTTCAAGTATAATTTTAGTCTCTTACTTATGTTACTTCCGATCCATAGTCATTTGAAGGAATGATTTTAACAATTTTCCTGTGCAAACTTTTGCATGTAAGTAATATTTTGTGCAGTCACCCCACTAAAGATGTTTAGTTTTTTCAACTTCAAAAAAGTATTTTTTTTCATTGAAATTGGGGCTAGCTATTTCAAAGCTGTCATGGAGTCCGGAACGTGATTCGCATTTTAAGGTGTCAATCTGATTTACGGATAAATTCCAGTCCAATAAAATATTAGTTATAAAAGAATACCCATAATTAATATATTTTTTCAAACTACAGATAGACAGGTGGCTGGCTAATAGTACAGTCCGTCAAACCATCTTTATCAATAACATCAGTGGCTGATATTTTCCCCAAACTTTCATAACTTTGCAACAGATTTAAGGTAACTCCTACTGTCTGAGAAGTCAAAGAGATAAATATTTAAATTTGTTCCATTTTCATGTGTTATCTTCTGTTGAAATCTTTCTCCAAACACCTTTAGGTGGTATATCAACAGATTATATATAGTCGATCGGCGAAATCCAAATAAGTGGTCTATTGTGAAAGTTTAAATTACCCATCAGCTATACGAATAAATAATAGTTTATTAAAAAGAACGATCCCTCTACTTTTTAAAAATGTTTGTTGGCATTATCAGAAGTGGTCATGTCAACGTCATAATTGACGTTAATGAAACCAACCCTAAATTTGAAGTTTTTTGTTACATTTTGGTCGATATTTTTTCAATAAATGGTAATATTATCAGATTTTTTGAGTAAAGATAACAGATTTATCTTATCTAAAATTAAATTTAATAAATAAATTTTCTTAGAATATGTTTTCATTCTGTAAGTACAGCTCTTAAGAGGTACCCTTAAAAACACTCTTTTTAGGATAATTTTAGTTTGTTTGATCGATTTTTAAATGTTTTGGCTGCCGTTTGTTTAATATACATACATTTCTAAATATTGTATATTAGAAAACCAGTCTACATGCAGTTTAAACCTTCAAATACAGTTTTTTTTAGTTATCAAATTATAAAATGTTAACAAACTTTTCCGTATTTCTGAATGGGTTGTCCCGTACTCTCTGATGAGAACATACATTTCTTAATGAAATCGTTATATCTAGCTATATTCTGGGTGTTTCTTAATTTTTTATTATATCCATCAAAGATGCAGCCAAGAGGTGTACGATACATCTGTGTAATTAACGAATGGTTCAGTTATAAAAATGTTTCATATAAGCAAGAATACATATAGCTTTCGATCAAACTTTTAAATATTATTTTTTAAATTCGAGTTTTACTCTTTGTACCACTACATACGAGTAATGAGATAGTTGTGTAGGTCCCCCAGATGACCGTTGACATGTGAGATAAAATATTATTGCCTGGGTGCTGTTGGCGATTCCCAGGAGCTCAACTGAAAGAACTGTCCAGAGTGGCGGATAGAGGATGACCACTTCCGGGGGGTGGGGTGGGGTGTTGTTAGGCTATCATACGGAAAGCCTGGCCGCTGACCATAGTAGGTCGTGTTTGGAAAATGCCACACTGCCTGCACGTTAAAGACCCTTTCTGTAGATATCAATAAAAGTAGGCTTCTAAGGGCCGCTACAGAGGTCTAAATTTTCGTTCCTATCCAGCACGCCATTCTTTTCCAGTGGCCCAGTTAAAAGCCCTTGCTCATTTGTGTCCCACCCCTCATCCATTTTGTACAAGTTTTATATATACTTATTTATTTCATGAAGATGGTATTATGAAAACATGCATAAAATCTGAGCTGCTTCACAAGTCAGGAGAACTATCAACAAGCCAGCCAGACTGCCTTATATCAACAAGAAAGCTGCCGTTGTCAATTTCCTTTTTTGTGTATGAAATGGGCCTCCATACATGGTGATGCGATTATCTGGAAAAATGCCAACAATAAAATTCTGAAAATTCAAGACTTTAGCTTTCATTTCCGCTCAACATTATCCATATAGGTTGTGGGCAATTTAAAGTTGTAAAAGTGGGTGGTTCGCCGCTGGACTAATATACATCTAACATATACATCTTGAAATATAAGAGGTCAGTTTAGACTTTGATGGAAATCTAATTTTTATCTGATTTTAATGCAATTCTGTCACTATACTTCTTCTGGCTGAACTTGTCAAAGGTGATATGGATAATTTAAGTTTTCAGTTTTGAATCAGTATACAAATTATCCTGCCCACACATTTATTTGATGTAGCAAGGCCTAGTTTTGTATTTTGTTTTCAATTTTCTGTTATAATGCACAGTCGGAACAGACTTTTAATAGAACAGAATGCTCTTGAATTACGTAAATAAATGTCAACATTAATTTGAAAAAGTAAAGATAAAAACGTATATATATTTATTTTCATATAGGTTTTTTCCACCCATACTTTATTTCTCGAAAAACCAGTAATACAAAAATTATAGAGATACATTTACAAAATAATATATCATATAGATTGAGGTGAAATTTGACAATTAATAACACCACAATTTATAATACAACATGAACAAATTATAATACAATATGAACAAATTACAGAGAGTTCATTTACAACATTAAATTGGCTCTATAACAATTTATTGAGATATGATTCGAAAATTATGCTACAATGAATAAATGGTCATTTTGGACAAACAGGTATACTTTAATATAACCTATTTTTGTAATTCTTCATTGGAAAACACTCAAATTATAAAGTTTTGAGGTTACGGTCAAATTTTTATGTTGCGATATGTCAAGTCTACCTTTTTAAAATAAATAAATAAATATATAAATAAATAAAAAGAGAAAAAAATTCTTCAACCCGATATTTCATCACGTCTGTTTGTCCTCGTTTTTTATTGTAAACTACAGATCTGAGCTGACGAGGAGACAAGCAGTCGAAGAATGGAATTTTTTATGAGAAAACGAGTTCGGCATGTCGCTATTGAAAAATCTTTTAGGAAAGATTTTCCTCACTTAATTCGGTTCTTTTTTTGCCAGCTTTTGTGTGACTGGGTGCCAAAGAGACTGGATGTTACCGTATTTACAATTGAAATTACAATTAAAATTTTGTTTAATTTATTTTCTTCTGGTCTCATTGCACTAACGTGATAATATAGGGTAAAAAAGAAAAACGGACAAAAAGAAAGTGAATATTTTAAATAAGTCATGCTTATTTTCACGCAGATTGTAGTCAGTTGCTGATTGGTTAATATTTTCATTCGTTGGTATAGACGATAGAAAATAATAGCTTGTCATTGATTCCTTAATTATTTCATTCGTTCGTGCGTTCGTTCGTATAGATGATCTTTTGCGGACATTTGTATTTCGTTTGTATAGACGAATTGAATCGTTCGTTTGCACAGTTTTTGCCTTTATCGTCCGTTCGTTTTCCATTCGTTTCGATTGCGTCTATTGTTCGTTTGTCATTCGTTGGTATGGGAAATTTAAACGTTTCAGTATTGTAACAAAAGATACAAGCAATAAAGCCAGTATAAATCTACATATTTATAACTAAATTAACGAGAACCAACAACTGTTGACAAAACAGAACAATGTAAATGTCAGGTGTGATATTAGTCAACAGTTCAACTAGAAAATTCAGTGTTCCTGAATGATCATTACATGACCGAATATGATTCAAAGTAAAGTTTTTCAGAAACATTTAAGATTAGGATCGTCAAAATAGTCCCGTTCAGTCCTTTTCTATAAATTTTGTTGCACTATCCTAGGATATTATTAAACTACTCTAGTAATAGGTAAGGAATATATTATTTAAACTGAGTTAAGGGAATTACTTTCCAAAAGACTTAAAATCTAACTTTCAGTCAGACTGATTACGGCTTCAAATTTCTGTAATAATAAGTTATACAGAAATACGTAACAAAACCTTAGAACAACCACTTATTTACTAAATCTCACCCTTGAAACCAAAGAGCATTTGAAGTCCGCTAGATGCTCCACCAGCACACGTAAATACAAGAGTACATGTGCACACAATCAATATATGTATCAAAAATCGTTTGTATTTGGAAAACCCTGTACATTTAGAAACAATAAGGACAAAATATGGGATTTTGTGACCATTTTGGAAAATCATTTGCATTATGAGTGTATATCTCAAATCATTTGAATTATCAATGAACAACGCAGTCATTTGTTATATCAATGTACAATCCAGTCAATCAATTTAGCAGTTTAAAACCAAGGTCATGTTAATTATCAGCCTACAGCCGAAATTGTCTGAAGTATTACAGAACAAAACAAAAATATGTCTTTATATTTTTATAACTGTTTTACAGTCAAAAAACCATCCACAGCTCCACAAAGGTGTTGGCGACAAGTCCACAAAGTACATTTCTTCACGTTCATATACATTACCAGAGGAAGAAGAACCTGCACAGGTATTCTTCATCTGTTTCATACCTGTCATAAAAAATGTTAAAGTATTATATGACATTATGACCAGTGGTGTAAAGACAATTGTTAATTACATTTAATTTTGGATTTCTTGATATTATTTCTCGAAAAACGTTTTTACAGAATGAAACAATTTTGGGCCTGAGCTGTATTTTGTTAACGTGTCAAATTATGTCCATAAATTTTCTATTTTGATGTGCCCCTTGACAAGTTTATAAATTTCATGTGAAAAGTATGTCTTCATATATTTTCATAGAATTATGATATCATCAGGCTCGTGATTACTAAAATTAGATCATCACGTCCTAGATGTACCTTTTGAAAATACTACAATTTCGCAAACAAAGCGGATCTGCATTATTTACAAACATGAGGCTATGATATATTTCAGCGCGCTTGTTACTACAAACCCAGGTAATGTATGCTAAATGAAATAAATGAAATTTAACTTTATACCTGTAAAATCTTATAAATTCAAAAGAAAAAGTTATGAACATTATTTTCAAACTTGATTGTGATAAATCATTATGCTCTTAATTATAAATATTGTTAATGTTTGAAACAGTTGGTTCGTTACGCCACAAACATGACCTAATTTTGTTTGTTAAGATCATTAGATCAATTTCAACTGTAATATAAGATTATAGCATATCATATCGATTGAAAAAAATGTTTTTTGCATTTCATATAAGTAGATATGAATTGTTTTGCAGGGAGATGACATGTCAAAATTGGTTTGTTGTAGTTCATAAATCATCGTAATTTTTAAAAGACATAACATACACAATGTATACATGTGGAGACTTGACCTGATTCCAAGTCATATTTTCTAAATTTAACAGTAACTTAAGAACACAGAAATAACGCAAGTTGATATGATTTTTAATCGCCTGAGTTCAAGAACGAACAGAGTAGCGAGTAATCACGCTTTTGATTAAAATAATAATAAAGTCATTATGTAATGATATGTACTAACAAAGTATAAGTACCAATAATCTTAATGACATGATCATGACCTAACTTTTGATGCAAAAAGTATATGATAACACATTAATTCCAAACACAATAAGTCGGCATCTCATAGTGAGACCAGTTGAAGGTCGGTGATTCTTTCAAGATGTTCCAGGTTCCTGTAGCATAAAAACTTATTTAATTTCAAATTTTATTGACACATGCAACAATTAGTCATCATGAACTGAATTTACCTACGTGTTATTTTGTCCAAACATATCGGTCATAAAGTAGGTTTATCATATACCTTTTGTACTTTAAAGTACTATACAGTATTTTGCAATACTATGCATAACATAACGATAACTTCTGAAATTATATTGGATAATATTATCTTTAAACCAGTTCGTATCTTTAAATATTCCAGAATGTTGACCCAAACAGTCCTGAAGAAATTCTGTTTGAATCAATGGCGATTGAAAACGATGGGAAAGTCCATTTGGTGAGTGCCTTTTCTAAAAACTTAATAACTTTATTTTGTTAAATAATTCTTGAAAAAATATGATCACATCGATATCATTTCAGTGAGAAAATTTATGTTGCTAAAACATACGTCAAGTCCGTTTTTTTTATATTATAGATCTCTTGTCCTAGAACTACAGTTTATGCAGTTATCATTATAATGTAATTTTTAAAAGAAATATTCATCAACAAAGTTTCTTTTTAGTAGGGGAATATATAATATGTATTTTCACTAATTAAGATTGAATCAAACCGGTCCATAATTTAGCAACTCGTCAGTGCAGTCGGAAGATATGCTGTGTTTTGAACGGCTCTTATTTTTCTAAAATAAATGCTTACCTAACTTGCCAGTTACAAATTAATTGTGTCCGCAAGTTTACTGTAGCTGTATCATGTTTATTATTAGGCAGTGAACATTTTTTTTAATATAAATATCGGAACGAACGATAGTTCATAGTTGCAGGTGCTAAACAGTGACATGGGATTTTTTTCAGACAGAAACACAAACTCGAATATCACGTGCAAAGCTGACAAATCAATGATATTATGGATATAGGAACACAACACAACACAAAGCAACTGGTGCAATTTACAGATTAAGGCTCAATGTATGAAAGACAACTTACCTTAATCCAGTTTGAAAAGGAGGAAATGAAACTTTACTCCCCATTAAATCTGGTAGTCACGATATAAACTGAAAAAGTGATGAAAGTGACGTTAAACGCCAATAACCCGACTCTTCAGTAACGTAAAGTCTACTGTCTCAAAATATAACAGCCAACCAAGGCCAAAATTTTTGGGACCTTGTGCTATTGTTTATTCCTTCCCTTTAAAATATTCAAAACGTTTTTCTTTAAATATCAGAAATTTAACCCTTAAAAAAGTTATTCTCTCTTGTTAAACCTCAAAATCTATATTGGGAATGACGCCTCGTAAGAGAAATGTAACAGTTCAGCATTTGATGATATAAATACTTGCCACAGATGATTTAAATTGAAATTAGTTATTCCTGACATATATAGATTAGGTTTCATTAAGTGTGGAGTATTTTTTCATTATTGAAGATAAAATTTGAAAGAAATGTTATACTGAATAAACTATCTGATAATATGTAAATAGTGATTTTATACCTTCTAAGGATTTGTAAATAACTTGACTTGCATTTAGTAGATAAATTTGTGATAAATGAATTGCAAACGGATTAGCTCTGCATATGGCGTAATACAAATAAAAGGAATATGCAATTATCAAGTATTTAATGAAGTTTACCGTATATTATCTGTTTCAACAGGTTCAAGGACTTCATCCAGAAAAAAGTGCTAAGACCTATGGAGACTCTCATGATTCTCATCGATATCCTCCTGGACTACTACAAAATCTAGTGGAAAAAAATGTAAGTCTTGTTTGATAAAAATATTGCATGAGTTTGAAAAATGTGAAAAAAGGTAAAATCTAATCACTTTCCTAAACAACGTATTGTGGTGTTTCGGTAAATATTGCATTTGTCACTCATTAAGATATACAGCCTTGAGTACACTTTTGGTTTTCGCGTTATTGTAGCAAAATGATCATAAAAATTCTGTTGTTTAATTTCTGG
>JAOXYI010196618.1:0-11171 GCA_028566495.1 Lithophaga antillarum | reverse complement strand
ACTAAAGAATTTCTGAAAGTTTGGTTGAAATCCATTGAGTAGTAAAGGAGGAGTTGCGGATAATAGGTGCGGACGGATGGACGGACACAATGAACACTATATACCTCCCACTATCACCAGCAGGGGGTATAACAAACTTTAGTGATGACTTTTCAAAATTTTCTCTCTATCTTTAGTTATATAATGTGTGGGATTTACTATATTAAAATTTATCATCTGAATCTCAGCCTTGTAATACTGATAAAATATATTTTCGATTTGTTAAAAAAAACTTTTCACATGTTATTACTTATTTATCTACATGTTTACGCATGTTATCATTGACAAAAATGTTATGTGATGCCCTGTCGCCTTGCAAAAAGTCAATCTTTGATAAGTATGTCAAATTAAATAGAATTAATCAAATTATCAAAGATATCTTTCTGTAAATTTATTCAATACAGACAACTTACAGATTTTTATCAACAGGTTTTCGAAAGTCTTTAAGCGTTTTCTTGGCTTCATACAATTCAACTTGGAGATAATTTTCAAAATATTGGTCTTCGTCAAAGTGCCACTGAAACAAATATAGCAAATCAGATTTGTTTGAATACTGTGTGTTGTAAATTTTTCATCACTTCAAATTCTTTTGAATGATCTGTACACTTTTTGTCAAAGGCAAAATATGCAGTGTTATTACATAGATATATTCTAAATTAGTCACATCCGTTTCATTATAAAGTGATTTGCATTAAGAATCACCCTCAAGTTGTATATATCATAACATTAGAACCATTAGACCTTCATCTCGAATTAAAGACTGGTAACAAAATTGCTTGGTATTTTCTTCCTCCCCCTCTCCACAGAGAAGTTCTGAATAGAGCAGAGCTTTGACTTTTGGAAGGTCTGACATCTTACAACTGTATATTTTAATATAATTTGCATTTACTCATAACTGCAACTTTTTTAAAATAAAAAACTAGAATGTGTGTCATTCAAACTACATCTTTCAATAAATAAAACAAATTCAATTAATATATTTTCCTGGGTTATATGTATGGTAAAAAAATATATACGAAGATAAAGAAAAGTCCATATTTAGTGGTGTGAAATATTTTATTGCAGTAATGAAGATTAAGACTGTATAGGAATTCATGTTCATTAAACAGCTGAAAAAGGATATTTTTGAAACCATGCAAGGCTATAAAAACATACCTTACGGTTTCAAGGCTGTTTAATGAACATTAACGTCTATCTAAATATAAATCGTCAAAATACATAACTATTGAGATGGCTTTCCTCCCTTCAGTGGATCAGTTCAAACTAGCGATGTCAACGAGTATTCGAGTACTCGACTATCACTCGGAAGGTCCGAGTACCGAATACAAAAGTTATACTCGAGTACTCGACATTCTTTTTTTCTGTCTATAAGTAACGCTCTGTGATATGAAATTGACATCTCAGTGATAATTTAGCATGTATGTTTAAATAGACAAAACGCACATCTAGGGTACAAAATTAATATCGTCATTTTTTATGTTTATTAAACTCATGGTTAGTTTGTTTGCTGAATTGTCGTAATTAATTTGAAATGCGAAATTTGTTTAATAATCTAATTGGAATCAATATATATATTTTTAATTTTAATTACTATAGCAGCTGTGATGACAACACAATAATAAAATAAACCAATTCTTGCAAATCACAAGAAATCTTTGTATGCTAGTAAATCTTAATACATTTCTTTGACCCATGATTTCATGGTTTCATTTTTAATAATTGGTGCCTAGTTATAATTTTGGCTTGCTGTTATAAATACAAATTCATTGCCAAATAATACAAAACATCTTATATAAACACTTAGTAACATTTTCCGAAAATAAAAGGTATGAAAAGTTTATTTTGAAAATAAAATGTCCTAGAGTTTAATCCTCAAATTTGCCTTTAAAAAATAGCATACATGTAATTATTGTTTAATTCATGCTAATAATAACAACCCTTCCTTACAGCATCGATCACCGAGTATTCGAGTACTCGCGAGTATTGACGCAGAGTACTCGAATACTGATTTCGACAAATTTTGATATCCCTAGTTTAAACATGTTCACACACAAAAAGTATGTTTCTTCCATATTGTTCATTGTATTCCAAACAGACAAATTATGGTCACGCATCTAATCAGTGTCGAGGATGTAAAACATATTTTTCCAGGTTATTTGACCTAATGACTGAGTAAATAAAAAATCAGCTTAACTTAAAGAGAGTCATGGTAACTTTACTGTTACTGTGGAACCATCAAGTGTTTTAATGCATACATAAGTCCGTAAGAGCTGGTATAATTAGGACCTATAAAGGTTCAAAGAAGATCATTTGAATATCTCCTGGACCGAAGTTAAAGTGACCATGTACATGAATCAACATCTGTTGAAATGAATATATCTATCGAGGACATTGGACGATATATCAAACCTGTAATTAGTGTTTGACTTTTTTGTCAAGTGACGTGTTGTTGATGTACAAATGTATCAACATGAATTTTTTAATGTTTAGATGTCATGTAATTACTATATTTAAATCAAAATATCTATTTTGTGAGCGACGGTGTACACATTTTGAACTATGATTGTTTTCGTGTAATGTTCACATGAAAGCTTCAAACGTAATACGTTTGTCAATGGAATCAATTTACCTGCAATTGCTTTTCTGACGTCTTACTTTTCGTGTCTAATAAATTTTAAAATATATGATGCTATTGAAATAACAGGAACGTTAATACATCTTTTGTTATGTTTATATAATGGTCTTACTTTGTTTTCTTAATTTTTTTAGTCTGCCTTAATAGACCTTTTCAAGGTTAGTCCGGCGCCATCTTGGATTTGCCCCAAGCGAAACGTCATAGTCCAAGTTTACTTTGACGCTAAAGTTGCCCATGACGTTTGTTATGGCAATTTTGACGTCACATTAAACTTTATCTATGACGTTTCGCCTAGTGCAGCGCCATCTTGTATTTGCCCCAGCCTTGAAAAGGTTTATTGCATCAACACTTGATGCCCATAACGGACTAATGGGCGGCGGTAACATATAATTCGCCAAGATTATCACATTCAGAATAAGCGATCACCATTATTTTTTATTTCACAGTTTCATATAAAGTACAAACTATTATATTTCTGCTCTTTGATGGACATCATTGAAAAAAAGACAGGCAGATGACATAGATCGTAAAACACACAAGGAATTCTAGCAAATAGCTTAAAAACTTTATTTTAAAACCTAATTTCTGTTTACTTACTTCAACGTACTTAGCATTCAGCTTTTCAGGAATCTTTATGAAATCAGGATATCCTATTCTTTCATTCATTGTATCAGCCTGTAAATTGTGAATAGATTGCAGTGAAAACTTACTCCATTATCTAAAAAAATACGTTTTCAATAAATTCAACCAGAAAAAGTAATGACATTCTATAATTTGTATTTGTGTGCATTTATTGTGACTTTTAATTAAATAATTGTGAATTAATATGAATTATGTCTGATAAGGTTCAACAATAAATATATGATTATTCTAGCATATTTTTTTACAATATTTTTGCAAGACACATTTTGATATTGATGGAACAGTAGTGCGTCTGCCATATATAGCTTCTTGATCTAAATGAAATCTGTTAGTGTTTTTTTTTTCTTTTCAGAATAATATTGTACATGATATTCAAATTTAAAGTTGATTGATTTATTTACTTAATGGGTTTTTACGCCACTTTCAGCATTTTTTCAGCTATATCATAGCTTACCGTTTTTACTGGGTAACGAAGCCGGAATACCTGGTGAGTACCCCGACCTTCGACAGGAAAACTGGCAAACTTTGTCAACGAAGGTTGGAGTCGAACACACCTCGCCATGTGCAGCGCTCGACCTGACAACCTCGTGTTGACACACCGGTGATCTATGGTAGATATGACTAACTACCTAGACCACTCGGTCACTGAGGCCGCTCAAGTTTAAAGAATAATTTGTAAGATATCAATGTAGTCTGTAATCTATATTGTAAGATTTTTTTTTGTGTGTGTACATTGTTAAATCTGAACATAGCCAACCTTCTCTTTCGCCACAGCTTTAGTGTCTTTATCCATCCATTCATTATGTTCCAGCAGTTCATTAAATGAGTCTCTTATATTGTGAATCATTTTTAAAGCCTACGAGTCAAACAAAAAAATGTTATTTAAACTGACGAAATCTTTATTTGAATCTGAATGTTACCTATTAGTAGTACTGCATAACAAGATCGAAAGTGTAATGAAAATAGTAATTCAATCAAAATAATGAAAATCGTTTCCAGAAACAGTAAATATTAAATTATATCATGTTTCAAAACTAGCTTAAGCGAATGTGAAATGCCTTCAATGGTATTTCGAAATAAAAAAAACCCCAAAAAACAAAAAACAGACAGACAGTCAGAAAGGACAGTGCAGCGTAAACCTTTGAAGACAAAATAATCGATTATTATTTATCGTGATCCACAAACAACATAAAGAAGAACATTTCAGAAGAAACAGAAGTAATTACTTCAAGAATATGTAATTTAATGCTTTATAACACAGAAGGCTTCAAGAAAGAGCAGTAACAAAAATAAACTTTCTGAATAGAAGTGACTTTCATATCTTGCAGTGAGAGTCCTTTAAACATTAAATGTTATCTGAATATAAGTGATATTCAGTCTTAACAAAGTATTATTTTGTTTCAGCGCGTTACAGATTTCTTACTTTGTACATGTTTTGTACCAAAACACTGAAACTGAAAACTTGCATCCACCTGGTTTTATTAAATGACATGTAGTTCCCCTGTGTAAATATTATAGTAAACCTACATGTATATCTAAAAATGAAGCAACATCAAAAGAATTTAAAAGAGTATCATCTCTTTAAGGTAAGGATATTAAAACATTACCGTTTCTTTGCTTTCCTCGTCGAAACTATCCCGTATAAACAGGGCACCGAGTGCCATACCCATTCTCTCATTCACGTACTCAACACATTTCTGCCATTGTGGTTTGTCTCTTGTTACACCCTGAATGAAACAAAGACATACATACAAGACAATTATTTCATCAAAACAATGATAAAAACAGATGTATTTCGGTTACTTATAACTGTTTCCTGCAGTTTATTTCTTTCTTTTTTTTATTACTGTTATCATCTTTTTTTCAGGAATGCAAACGAACTAATCTTTCTACTGGTTTTCACATTATAATTCCAAAAGAAATGTTAGATTTGGGGTTTATTTTAAAAAAGTTAAAAAATCTGCCATAGTTAAAAAGACACATGATAAAGGTACAAAAATCCATTTGTGTATGTAAGTTCAAACAGCTGGTACAGTATCATGAACAAACAAAAAAATAAAAATGTCAGTTTAGATTAAAATTTCTGTATATGTTATGTTGATTAATGTACAAAGGCCAGTATTCTACTATAAACTCTGTTGAAAATATAAGATACAAAAATGTCAGATAACAGATTTAAAGATTTCAATCTATGACGAGCTTAATGTTTGATTCAGCCACATTAAAAAAGTCTTGTAAAGTGCCTAAGACTTTTTTGTTTCGTAACTTAATAATTATTAAATTAATTTCTGGTACAGGTCGTGTAGAGGCACAAAAGCGTTTGATAAAGTCGTATTTGAATGATATAGAAATTTCGTCAAACTTTTCAATAGACAAATCTATATATGCATTAAATCCAATAAAGAAAATATTTTGTAACTACTTTTAACTTGTTAATTTACATCAATGCAAGATTGAATGTAGTTTTTGTGACATTTATGCCATATAAAGTACAGTGATGGCACATTTGCATTAAGCGTGGAACCACTTCACGTTAAAAATGTGCTAAATCACTGTTTTTCTTCTCCTATAAATGTCACAACATCTGTCTTCAAATTTTAAATTACATTATTTCATTAAAACTGTATTTATATAAACATCTATGAACAAGGATAAACGATTTTAAGTTAAAGTGAAGTAAATACTTCACGTTATGCTGAATAGAACCACGTGTTTGCGACTGCACTTGATACAATGTATGATTTGACAAGATCACCTGTTACATGTTTTGGCCAACGATTGTATGATTTTATCACATGCCGACCTAATGTAATTATTTCTTACCAAGAGAATTTTATTGTAGTCACTTCTGACCTGTTGATACACACCAGTCATTTCTGGTACAAACGACATAACCAGTCTCCATATGATGTAATTAGCTACCACCCTGGTAAATATAAAAAGTAGTATACCATAATCAGGTTGAATGTTTCAATTGAAGATGACAAATCCAAGTGTACAAACAGCTTGGATTCCATGATCTCCAGAATGGAGTAAGACCAGGTGCGTCGACAGGGTAAGCATCTCCTGCTATGCATGCATTACCCGTCATGCAACCCCAACATCATATCCGGTAGCAAAGGTCACAACAAGGCTCATGACGCATTCGATAGTAAATACAAATGGACACGTGTAGGATCTAGGATGACGAAAATATATCAGTGGCAAGTTGAGATACTGAAATATTATACCGATCGGTGATGAAGACAATAAACCTTTCCTCATCATATTCTTGCTTGGGTAGCTTTTGGGCAAAATACATGTACGCTGTCAATGTTCACATAATCAACATTGTTTACGGTATATTGTTACAACTATACGACACCTTAATAAACTTTTACTAGTGGTCGTGATGAATATTGGAAACAAAAACAATTGTAAAAGAGATTTATTTGCACACTTGTTTTGGCATCAAGACTGCATCAATAACAGAAATTGAATAGTTTTCAGTTACTTTTAAACTCCAACTGAATACTTTGTACCCTTCCTTTTCGTTTATAAACATTCATTATAAGAAAGTTTTAATCGTGTATACCTTTTGTCAGCTTTTTCCAATGTTTCTGTCATATGTATTAAATAAACTGGTGAATAAGTAACTAGTTCCTCCATATCATCTAACTGTACAGGAATAAAGGTTGAAAAAAATTTCATCCAGTCAAACTGAAAATATACCATTACAACTTTTAAATAGTGGGCTTGTTTTGATCATTTACCGTGTGTCTCATTTTATTCTGAGAAGGGTTTTTTAACATTGCTAAAACTACTGAATTATGACATACATGTGAATATAAAGTTAAAAATGCTCTTTCTGAGGTACGTGGGATAGAATTGGTTTTTGTGCCTTCTTATTAGTTATTACAGTAACAAGACCGATAATATATCTTCAAAAAAGTGAGTAATAAATTAAATAAACAACGTCCTAACTAAATAAACCCAAACAATGTACTCTTTTTACACCTACATTGTACATTACTGCAAAACTCTAGAAATAGTAATATTATTAAACTAACATTTTATTTGATGAAAATTTCGTACCACAATAGTAACTTAAAAAGATAATGAAACTGTTATTTCTGTAATGCTGCAGATAACCACCTTTTGGCACACTTTGGGATTGCTACAGTAATATTCTTAACTCTTTTATTGAAACTTACTTATGAAAAGACATAAAACCTGTATAGATTATTCACAAATGTTTTCGTTCTATTCTGAACTATGGTTATTTTCTGATGAATTCATACAGATCGTACAAAGTTAGAACGGTTGATCAATCGATGTAGCGCGGTCAAGTAAGACAGATGGCTTTTTACAGCGACCAAGATATGGACGATTAAATTGATTTGGTAACATTTAAATGTTCTTAGATACTTACCTTTGGAACTAGTTCTTTAAGTTCTCGAAGTGTTAATTTCTTGTAGATTGCTCCTGTATCATGTCTTTCATTTAATGGTTTTGTCAGCTGTCAAGACAAGTTACAACAATACAGTTACCATGACCAGTAAAGTGGTCTTTTATATGTTGTATAACAAGAAAATGGTAATTATATAAGATTGAATGAGAGCAAAGAGAATAATAAATAAAGTCGTAGTCTGGACATAATAAAGCATCAGTTTTTAGCTCAACTACCCAAAATGTCTCAGTTGCTAGTTAGTTGATGTATTTGTCGTTATTGTATAATATACAGATGTATTCTCCCGACATCTGTCTTTCAGATTCATTCAGATACTTGTAAAATGCACAGTTATTGCAGTTGGTGTATTTTAATGTTGTTAATATCGCAATAATTTCAATACTAGTTTCGAAGGGAAACATTTTGTCCATTTTTTATGTTGTATATGCTTACTTGATACATGCAATTATTGCTTTAAAACAATGAGTCCGACCATTATGACTGAATATTTCTTATAGAACAGGAGTTGCTCAATACTGAAGGCACCTGAAGCGAAGGTTATTAATTCGAATTCTCAAGTACAATGAAAAAATAACCGTATTATCTTCATTGATTAAAACAAATTGAAATTAAATAGTTTCATGACCGTGGATTCATTACTAGCTCAGTATCTTTTCTCTTACCTTCTGTTGTATGAGATACTATATTTTAAGACCGCATATACGACATATGTCCGTATATTAAGGTTCCTGCACTCACCCCATTTATTAGTATTCAGTGTCTTACATTTGCGATTTTTGTTTCGAAGTCAAACACTTGATGCATTTCTCTCACTGCCGTTTCTTCATCAGCTCCTAGCAACATGGCAACGTTAATCATAAATCGAAGATAGGATTCAATGTATTCTGAATCAGGATCATAAACATAATATTCCCGACTGGGCATTCCAAGGGTTGGTTGGTCTATCTGGAAATAAGAAAATGCATCATGCGAAAAAAATAAGTTGACACAAATGTAAAGCACATCATTATTTAACTTCTATATCACTGAATCAGATGCAGGAAAAAAAAACGTGAGGCAAGCCAATACAAGGAAAGTCGGCTAATAGAAAGCGCACTCTGTATTGGGAGACATACGGGTATTTTAATCAGGAAGAAAGTAAACGTCACTCCGCTTCAAACATATATTGCAATATAATTGTATCAAAACACATTATTTACAAAAAATGGGATCATTCATTTTTTCTTGTATTTTTCTGGTTTTGTGTTTAGTTATTAATTCATTTGGATATGTTGAAAGTTTTGATAGCTATTGGTCCTTGGCTAGCTGTATTGGCCTGAGGCAAGCTCCGGACCAATTAATACGCCAGTACAGAAAGGATTTTCCGATAGTGAATTTCCTTTTCTGAGTACCAATATCTCAGCTTTACCGACGTATGGATTCTACATTACACAGTTGATCCGCTACTCTAGGGCTTGTGTTCACTATAGTGACTTCCTAAATAGAGGATTATTATCGTTAACGGCTTTGTATACTAGGCAATACAGTGGGTGCCACATGTAGAGCAGGACATGTTTATCCTTTCGGAGCTCCTGGGTCCCATTGTTCAACACATTTAACCAGAGGTTAAATTTAACCACAGGTTAACTGTAATGCATTTCTAAATGATTTAACCATTGGTTAAATTTAACCACTGGTTAAATGTGTTGAACAACTGGGCCCTGATGTCGCTCACTGTTTTTATTGAAGCTCGTACTGTTCTAACTTTAGTTTGCTTCTGCGTATGTGTTTATGGTTGATTCTTTATTGATAATAGTCTTGTTTGATCCTCTGACGTATGATTTTTGGAACAATGACTTCGGTAATCTTCTCATTCCATTTAACAATATTATATTATTTCTCATATTTATTTAGATACTAAAAGAATACTTGAAGTAAACATTCTAGATATCAACAATACAAGCACAGAAGCTGTTATTGTTACTATGAAGTTAATATTGAGTCTGCCATCTAATTTGATTATAATGTATTTAATTATGTTTTTATGTAAAGTTTGTAAGATTTTATACAACCAGTCTTTTGTGAATACCTTTTTAAAAACAATGTTTGATGTAAAAGAGTATATCTGATCAAAGTATATTAAATAATTAACGACTCAAATATAGCTGAAAATGCGTTGTAGCTATTATTTCACCTACCTGAATAATATTTACTGTTGAGTTTTTGTCATCTGGTGCAACTCAAGCATCGACAATACTGGGAACATTAGCAAATCGTTTCCTTATCTTTCCAAGTATTAATTCCAAGTCGAACTCGTCTGTGTTCCAATCTTTATCAGCAACAGGCCAACCGCCGTATGTTTTCAAAACTAAACGTAGAGGTTTGTCACCAACCCGTTCTATCTGAGCTAGAAACATAAAATGGTTTACTGTAGTATTTTGCAATAGGTCCAGCCTATGGTATTGCAAAGGTATGTTACTGGATTTACTAAAGAGGTCCCTGCATTCTTATCGAGGCTTTAGATTTTGTTCTAATACATGATTTATGGCATATGAAGATGTTTATCTGTACGTTTTTCACATTTTTCCTTATTTAATATGACTTAATTATTATATAAATGAGTCTTCGTTTCGAACAATCTCAAAATACAGTGCAGGTGTGTTACTTATTTCCATTATAGTTTATTTGTAAAATACTTGACAAAGTCAGTTTTAATTCTGTTAGCTCAATACAGTTTCCTTTCCAGATATTTCAATTCCTATTCCCAAACTTATGTGCTAATCCCATCAGTCTACAAATTTATATTTCAAATTTTTGACAAAAATATACATTGTATATGAATCGATTTATTCTATTCAGGGAATATAACGTTCATGAGCCTGCTTCTGTTTCTCGACCGCCTATGTCATTTATACAATGTAGTGATCTTATTATTGTATGTCTTAGCGTAGGCATTAAAAACAATGTTACCTTTTTACTTTTGATCGTACTGCATGCATTCTATGTAAGATTCAGTTCATTTTACTTATATTTGTATCATGGTATTGTTCTACTTGAACAGAAATGTTAGGTTGTTTCTGGTTCATTTTTACAACAGTTAAACTGGACTAACTACATGGAGTGAGTCATCTTTCGTCACATAAACTGATAAATATTCGTAAATAATATCACCAAGATGAAGACCAGAACTTTGTGTCGGCCTTTCGGCTTTCTGAAATAAAGTGCTTAGCGCTTATTATCCAACCAATTGTTTGCCTCTATAATCTGTCTGATTTTGATTGATTCTTCCTTTTTTCTCTTCACGCAAGAAAAACTAGCTTAAAATTACCGAACTTGGCACTAGAATACAACATGTCCGTCGAAAATATATATTTATAATAAAAGCAGACAAAAAATACCTAATAACTGGGTTACTTATTCTCTTAT
>JAOXYI010196509.1:0-11172 GCA_028566495.1 Lithophaga antillarum | reverse complement strand
TGTTAAATCAAATACTAACTTGAAGCCACTAGGAAACCAGGTGAGCGATTCAGGCTCACTCAGGTGAGCCTCTAGTTTAGCTCTCCTGACCCGAAGAGTCAAGTGAGCTATTGCCATCACTTGGCATCAGTCGTCGTCCGTCCGTATTTAGCTTTTCACATTTCAATCTTCTTCTCTGAAACCAATGGACAGATTGGAAGCAAACATGGCAGGAATGTTCCTGGAAGGGTTCTCTACAAAGTTTATACTTTATAATGTGTTCTGATTGGCTGAAATTTCAACAATCTTCTTTTCGGAAACCACATTGTCGATGGAACTGTTATGTTGTCAAACTGTTTCTTAGATGGTCTCTACCAAGTTTATATTGTTGGTGTCGATCAGAAATCCAAGGTGGTCACCACCACGGGACAAAGTTGACATAGGATTCAATGGGAAATGGTTGAAAAAGTCTTTTTGTCTGAAACGACATTAGACAATGGAAGCAAACTTAGCAGAAATGATCACTGGATGGTCTTCTATCAATTTTACAATTTTGGTGCTGATCAAAAATTCAACATGGCCTCAAGGGCAAATAATGTGTTCTGTTCTTAGATGGTCATCTACCAAGTTTACACTTTTGGTGCTGATTGGAAATCTAAGATGGCCACCAGTGAGGGACAAAGTTAACATAGGATTCAATGAGAAATGGTCGAAAAAGCTGGTTTGTCTGAAACCACATTATAGAATGGAAGCAAACTTTGCAGGAATTTTCATTGGATGGTCCTCTATCATGGTGCCGATCAATGATCTTCTCTGAAACCACTGGACAGATTGGAAGCAAACTTGGCAGGAATGTTTCTTTAAAATTCTCTACAAAGTTTATACTTTATAATGTGTTCTGATTGGCTGAAATTTGAACAATCTTTTTGTCAGAAACCACATGGTCGATGGAACTGTTATGTTGTCATAGTGTTTCTTAGATGGTCCTGTACCAAGTTTATATTTTTGGGGCTGATCAGAAATCCAAGATGGCCGCCACCGCGGTACAAAGTTAACATAGGATTCAATGGAAAATGAACGAAAAAGTATTTTTGTCTGAAACGACATTAGAGAATGGAAGCAAACTTTGCAGGAATGTTCACTGGATGGTGCTCTATCAAGTTTATACATTTGGTGCTGATCGGAAATTGAACATGGCCGCCAGGGCAAATAATGTGATTGATTGGCTAACATTTCAACAGTCTTTTCTGATGGCTTTATTGGTTTATTTGGAAATAAGCTGTATTTTGACAAAAATTTACTTAAACATTTTAGTTTGCAGAGTTATGTCCACTATCGCTCAGCCTCCTGTTCTACACACTGAGTTTATGTAAACAAAATAATGACAGTTTTGCCTATTTGCTAAGGTGAAATCATGTGAGAGATACAGGCTCAGTTGAGGCTCTAGTTCAAAATAGTTGCCTAAACCCTTGATCCATTGATGTGTTTCATCCAATTTTTACATGTGTGTATGTTTTTTTGCATTTTATTCCTCTTGAAGAGAACTTTCAGTGTCATCAGATTTTTTGTATTTCTTACTGTTTCTGAGATAAATAGGGTCAGAATTGGTTGAATGGGCCAAATATTTCAGTTTTGCTGAAAATCTTTTTTTTGATATGAAATCAATGAAGCACATTTATTTGTTTAGCTGAATTCAATTATTTTCTCTCGTCAATTAACTTGCAGTGGCCATATCATGTTGTGTATGTGGAGTTCTTATTTGAATCATGTGCGAGTCAAGTTCAAAGTTAACCTTTATGGCGATGGACTACATTGGTCTATATAGATAAAAGTTACCATCTTGGACCTTAAGATCCCAGTACATACATACATATATATATTTATTAACAGCCTGTTATGGACAGCTGAAAGTTTGAATATTTGTAACTATTTGAAAAATTTTGATGACAATTATGTTGTATTGTTATAATTACAGAGTGGTATTCATACCAAAGACGATATGATAACAATGTCTGAAATAATAAGATATTTCAAGAATGATTCTGTACCCAGTTTCATTGGTAAGTAGGTTTTATTTCAACTAGCATGGAGTTAAATTTTGTTGATTTAAGCTAATACCTCATGAGAAATAGTTTTGTTATGAGCAGTGTTGAAAAGTAGTAAGAGAAAATCTGTGAAAAAATAGTAAATGATATTCAAATTCAGGTGAATAATCCCAAATATTGATTTGTCATCAGTAATTTCAGTTCACAGTTCATTCCCTGATTCAGTTATATTTTAATCTTTTCTATTAGGTGTTAAAATTGCCCACTATATATGCTGCAGTAAAGTTATATTTGTGTTATACACTATGCTTTCATCCCTCTGTCCATCTGTCGTAATTCCTAGAAGCCTAAATAGTGCATTCATTTCTTATCCAATTTCTTGAAATTTTATGGTGGCTTTCTATCACTAATAAATGTACTCAGATCAACTTTATATAACAGTTAATTTCATAAAGTATTTTGGGGATAAAGATTGTCTTCTCTTCCAACCCATCCTTTCTTGCATAGTGCTGAGTGTTGGTACAGCAAAGGGGGTCCGTCCATCATCCATCCATATGTCCATCACATTTTTAGCTCACCTGGCTAAAAGTCTGTCCGTCATTAACTTTTCCTTTAAGAATCCACTGGGCCAATTTGAACCAGACTTAGCAAGGATGGTCCTTGGGTGGTCCCTTTTCCAAGGTGGCCTCCTCTGTGAGCCATAGTTTAACATAGAACCCTATGGAAAAATATATAAAAAATTTCTACTCTGAAACCATGAAGCCAGTTTAAACCAAACATGTCAGAAATAGCCCTTGGGTGGTCCCTTTTCAAAATTATGTCCGTTGACCCCGACATAAGGCCCTATGGGGAAATATGGGTAACAATCTTCTCTAATACCGCTTAGTCAGATTAAACTAAACATAGCAGGGATGGTCCTTGGTTGATCCAAATTATAAATTGTGTCTGGTGACCCCAGTCTCAATCCAATTGGCTGCCACCATGGGACATAGTGTAACACAGGACCCTATGGGTAAAAAAATTATGAAAATCTCTGAAATCATGATGCCAATTTAAACCGAAAATCCTTCTTTGGATGGTCCCTTTTTAAAATTATTTTCTGTGACCCTGACCTCCATCCAAGATGGGCGCCTTCGTAGGATATAGTTAAACATTGGACCCTATGGGGAAATATGTGTAACAATCTTCACCTCTGAATCCACTGAGCCAGTTTAAACTAAAAGTTGCAGGTAAGGTTCTTGGGTGGTCTTCTTTCTAAATTATGTATGTTGACTCCGATGTCAATCTAAAATGGCTGCCACTGTGGGACATAGTTTAACATTGGACCTATGGGAAAAATATATAAAAATCTCCTCTGAAACTGTCAAGCCAATTAAAACAAACATGGCAGGAATGATCCTTGGGTGGTCCCTTTTCAAAATTGTGTCTGGTGATTCCGATCTCCATGCAAGATGTCCACCATCACATGATATAAATTTAACATAGGACCCTTTGGGAAATATCTGTAAAAAATCTTCTTCTCTGAAATCACTGAGCCATTTGAAACAAAACATAGCAGGGATAGTTCTTGGGTGGACCACTTTCTAAATTATGTCTGTTGACCGCGACCTCAATTCAAAATGGATACCACCATGGGATATAGTTTAATATAGGACCCTATGAGAAAAATATAAAAATCCTATTTTTCCCAAATTATGCAAATTATGCAGATCGGGCATAATTTGACAAATATTCACTTAACTATTTGCCATATTTAACCAAACTTTTGTGGAATGATTCTTGGGTGGTCCCCTTTCAGAATTTTTTTTATGACCCCACCAGACATCCAAGATAGTTGCCATTACTAAAGATAGAAAATATCATAAACAATACGGGTTTGTTGTCCACAGAATGAGGTCAGATTTGAACTACAGCTGCAATTAATAGTGTTGTTAAACATGTACTATGGGTTTATACGGAAAATTTTCTATTTTGCCAATTTTTGCCGAATATGCAAATTTAGCATATTTTGACTAAAATCCGATCAAAAATTAACTCTTCTGAAGCTACTCTTTGCAGTCATTAGTAAAATAAAGAATACTGAAGTCTTTTTTATACGGCAGCAAATTTTTTGCGAACAAATTATGGTATGGGTCTGTCATTGTCGTCGTCTATAGACAGTTGGTTTCCATACTCTAACTTTTGTTCCCGAACACCGATTCTTTTAATATTTGAACACAATGTTCCTTGACACAAAATACAGGTCAAATTCGATAATGGGGGTTCTGGCCCCTACCGTTTTGTGAAAAAGGGGCCAAAAGGTTTTTTATTTTTTTTATGTGGATTTCTCATTTTTGTCTCGCATGTATGCTTTTGGCGGTAACGGCGTTAACTTTACGTCAAAGTTATGTGATTACGTCAATTTCTCAGAAACCATACATCATAGACCAACCATATTTGGTCTACACATTCATCAGGGGATGTACATGTCAGATTGACACATGTCAATTGACCTTGACCTCATTTTCATGGTCCAATGACTTTGTTAAATTTACTTCAAAGTTTTGTGATTAGCTCCATTTCTCAGTAACCATACGTCATAGACCAATCATATTTGGTCCACACATTCATCAGGGGATGTACATGTCAGCTTGACATATGTCACTTGACCTTGACCTCATTTTCACGGGCCACTGACTTTGTTAAATTTATGTCAAAGTTTCCTGATTAGTTCCATTTCTCAGTAACCACACATCATAGACCAACCATATTTGGTCCACACGTTCATCAGGGGATGTACATGTCTGCTTGACATATGTCACCTGATCTTAGCCTCATTTTCATGGTCCACTGATATTGTTAAATCTATGTCAAAGTTTCATGATTAGTTCCATTTCTCAATAACTACACATTAAAGACCAACCATATTTGGTCCACACATTCATCAGGGGATGTACATGTAAGCTTGACATGTCACATGACCTTGACCTTATTTTCAAGCTGCACTGACTTTGTTAAATTTACGTCAAAGTTTTGTGATTAGCTCCATTTCTCAGTAACCACACATCAAAGTTCAAACATATTTGGTCCACAAGTTCTTCAGGGGATGTACATGTCAGGTCGACACATGTCACTTGACCTTGACCTCATTTTCACAGTCTACTAACTTTGTTAGATTGACATCAAAAGTTTTGTGATTAGCTCCATTTCTCAGTAACCACTCATCATAGACCAACCATATTTGGTGTGTAAATCGATCTTGATGAGTACATGTCAGTCTGGCATGAGTCGTCTGATGTGATCTCACTGTCACAGTCCAGTAAGAGATGTCAAGTATATGTGATCAGGTCTGTTTCTTGGTAACCACTCATGCTAGGTCAACTATAGGCGGTATATGACATGTGTCACTGACCTTGACCTCATTGTCACGGTCCAGTGAGCAGTGTCAGTTTTCTGTGATTAGGTCAGTTTCTTGGGTAATCAGTCATGATAGATTAACTATATTTGGTATGTGAATTGATCTCAAGTGGTACATGTCAGTCTGACATGTGTCACCTGACCTTGACCTCAAGTTTTTGTGATTAGGTCAGTTTCTTGATAACTATTCATGATGATCTTAAGGGGTAAATGTCAGTCTGACGTGTCACCTGACTTTGACCTCATTGTAATGGTCCAGTGAGCAATGTCAGGTTTTTGTGATTAGGTCAGTTCCTTGATAGGTGAACTGTATTTGGTGTATGATATCAGTGGTACATATCAGTCTGATTTGTCATATGTTTGTGATTAGGTCAGTCCCTTAAACTGTATACAATAAATCATCCATATGGTCCATGCATTCATCCTGTGGTGTACATATCAGTTAGAGACATATCATCTGACCTTGACACCATTTACTTGATTTATCAATTTTGTTAAATTTGTGTTTCCAAATACAACATGTGGGGGGGCAGGTGAAACATATTCATGTGTCAACTCTTGTTAATGACGGTGCCATGAAAATTTGCACCGTGTAAATATCTTTGTGTCTAAGATGTTGAAAACTTTTGAATTTTAATAAAATAAGTTAGTTTTTTCAAAATGTTAGATGTAAGCACTGTATTGCACTTTACATGTATTATTTTTTAGAATTGCATTATGAAATCAATTTAAAAATTTTATAAAAAAATATATCTATGGAAAATTACATTATTATTATTACCTGCATACTTTATACCACAGATAGGTGCCAATCATGTGCACCAAATAATATATATACTAATCAAAACTACTGCAGAACTCAGAATGTTTAGACTGTGCTGAAAATGAATAACATAATTTGAGTAATAACCTGATGCCCCAGGGATGCAGCTTTTTGTGTTAAGTCTAAAACAAACTAGCTGACTCTTGTGCCTACAGACTTACCCTCTAATCAACAACATCTACTTCTATCATATGACAGTAAGATGCAAATTATTAATTTTAATAATCATCCTGCAAATTAATTAATTAATAAATCATATTGTTACCAAAGTGTCCATTTGTCTTTCTGCATTCACTTTTCTATGTGTTATGTTGGGATTTCAGGTATTGAATTATTGCCGAAAAGTAGCTCATGCCATCTATTTTTCAAAATTCATAAAATCGCTGTCACAAAACCATAAACCAAAAATACAAAATATGTTGTGAATACATGTAACTTCAAAAGAAATATTATTAATAAAGATATGTTTATTACTTTATAATAATACCTAAATGGGATCTTGAATTGAATTATTATAATGTGAAATAATTCATGATTTTTGTAGGGAAACTAACAAAATATGAAACATGTAAGAATGGACTAGAATTTGCTTTGTACATCTGACATTTTTTTCTGAAAAAATAATGCATTTGCATTTTTATTGAAAAATATTTATGTTTACTGTTATTAGTGGTAAAATAGAGAAAAAAACAAATACTAAAATAATTAATCACTGTCAGGTTGATAACACAGAGTGAATAATACAAACTTTCCCAGTAATCCAGACATTCTGTCTGACTGAAGGAAGTGTCCAGACAGCCAACTAGCACAGACTGGCACTCAAACCTAGTTGATCATAACATTATTCGGAATGCCAAACAATACAGACTATCACCCATATCTAGATTGCTCCTGATTACCAGACAATATAGCCTGGCACTCATAAATGAATGGTCCCAACAGGGAGACTTCATGACTGGCACTTCAAATTAGTCATATGTTTCATGATTAATTTGTTTGACATTTCTAATTAGTAAATGATAATGGTTAATTAGTTAATTTGTTATGAACTAAAATTAAAGTGGTTACAGGAATACAAGTTCTAGGATACTACAAAAAAGGATATTTTTAAATGAAATGTAGAAAATTAAAATGCAAATAAGATATATAAGAAATTGAACAAAATGTTACCTGATACAATGGAGAGTTTTTATTGAGATGCAGCCTTGCACTGGTACCTAAATAAATGAAATAATAATCAAAATTGATTCACAAGATACATTTATGTTTAAATTAAACCTAGTAACCCCAACAATTTTTAAAGTGATAAAAGAAGTTAAGTCACTTTCCTAAGAGAAAAGACAAGAAATTAATCTCATCTTTTACATTCAAATTTCAAGTTAATCTGAGAAATTCTCTTGGAAATAAAAATATTGGCCAGTCTTGTTTTAGTGTCACTTTTCTTTTCACTGTCTTTACACAATGCTTTCTGCCATACTGACTGACTCAATCTCCTACATTCTCAGGCTGTTGATGGCCTTAAAATACCCTGATAAAATAATACTCTATGACAAAATATTTCTGCCTGATTTCATTAGAAAATGGATGCTCTCAAACGGTCATGGGGAATACTGAAAAAAAAAAAAAACAAATCCACTCATACATTTTATTACTAATCCTGATTCAGATCTTAGGTCCGTGCTTGGCAAATGGAAACTTTATTGTCAAGTCAAGTTCAAGATAAATGGCAGATGTTATTCTACTTTTTTTTATGTGGTTATTTTAGATCTATGACTGGTTTGCTGGACTATATTGTCTAAGGTTTTAACCACAGATGAATGGCCTCTCAAGAGAGATGCATTTCAAGAGGAGACTACTGTATTTTGCATTTCTTATGATTTTACGTGTGTGCTTGGCCATAATTTGGAACTTTATTGTCTGAAGTTTTAACCAGAGATGAAAGGCTGATTTTATTTTAATAACACTTTTATAATTTTAGGTGTATGCTTGGCCATTATTGGAAACATTATTTTCTGAAGTTTTAACCAGAGATGAATGGTTGATGTTATTTGACAACGTCTTCTCTAATCACCCGTCCTTCTTGTTAATGGTTGTTGTAGCCTATGCCATGTCTGCTAGAGGACCTCTTATGCAGTGTATAGAACTAGATGATTTCAAAGTAAGTTTGTAACCTTTAAATTTACAGTTTGAAATTAACACAACCAAATCATTCACTTTTAAATTCATGTATTTACTAAGAGAATTTTTCTCGTGTGAAGTATCCGTTGTATGGGTGATATTTGCCATATTTACTGACAGTCTAGTCTGTTTACAATATAATTGCAGCATTTATGTAAGACAGTTCAATAGAATGAAAACTGCCTCAGTAAACAATGTGAAAGAAGCACTATATATATTGATTTATCAGCAATTTATACATTTTTCCTTGGATTTTACTGACTGATATTGACAGTATCTCTGTGTTGCCATGATACCTAAAAATATTGGACATTGTCATGGGCAGCATAACGTCATACTATCTATGACGTTGCCAATTAAAGAATAACATCAGTTTAGAAGGCCTCAACAGAAATTATCACCAGTATATCAGCTAACCCTATCAGGCTCGCTCTGATACTGATGATAATTTCTGTCTCAACCTTTAAAACTGCCGTTATTCTGTATTTCTTAAGTACTTTCAAGAAACTTCCTGCCAAAAATTACTGTGTTATGTGATACTTTAGCCTTGTGATTGGCACTGGGTACTGGTTCTGTGTCAAAACTGAAATTTCCACAATTTTTAATCAAATGAAATTTTTGTACTAGTTTTTCCTGTTGGGACATATGCTGTTATTGATTTTGGCCATATTGCATAATTTATCCTCATGATTTTGACAACTTATCGCTTTTGAAAATATCATGAAAAGGAGGTCAAATATATATTTTTCCAACTTAGGATTGTAACATATAATTCTTAAAATTATAAGGAATGGTAATGCTGCTAACATTTGGTCATATATATTCCTGACACCTCAAACTTTAAGTATGATTATACCATATTACTTTTAATTGTTAGTTTCATTCATATATATCAAACTTAGGTCATTATAACCTGAATATGACACAATTTTGTCGCAAATTTTTTTTCTGTTGCGATTGTACCAAATTATATCAACCCTAATAGCAAGCTATAGAAGTGTACATATTGTGACTACCACTGACTTTGTAGGCCATATGGTATTTATAACCAGGAATGATGTTCATGTATGCTTCTCATGAACTTTAATTGTTTTTTTTTCTTATGATTTCAGTGTTGTGGAGCCACTATAGTTTTAATTTGTTTACAAAAAGACATGAGAATATTCAGTAATTTACGAGAAGACAACCAAACAACACCAACGAAAATGACATCGATTGCAATTCTAATGATAGCAACTATCTATCGCAGTGACATCTGGCTTTATAATTCATCTTGGATGTTTGCCCGAAGTATGGCAGAAATACTTCTAGTTTTATGTTTGATACCAAGTTATTATGTGTTATGGGCACTTTTATATGACAATGTATTATATTTGACAGAAGAAGTGGTTGTATTTACGTTACCTCTAAACTTTCCATTATTTTTATATTCTAGTAGTTACACTGGGTGGGTATTAGCAGTAGTTGGTATTGTGTCATCATTATGGATGATGTTTACTAAGTTTTCTTTACAACCTTATCATGATGATGATGATTAAAACTTTAAGAATTCTATTGTCATACTGTAAAGTGCTCAATTTTGGCAGGGATTTTTTAATGGCTATTTTGGCAGAAAAATGAAATATTGCCAAATTTTTAACACAACCAATAGCTGAAAATTATACTCATTATATTGAAATCTTAAAGGATAAATCTTGAAAGTGCCAATTTAATTTCTGCCAAAAAATCAATTTTGGAATACCTTGAAATTTCAACACCACCAAAATAAAGCACTATACAGAATTTAATTTGGAGATAACTGTATTTTAATCTTTGCCAACATCAGTCATTAATTTGAGTTTAGAGTCAGTGGAACCAGTAAATGGATATTTGTGATCATCAAATCATATATTAATGTCAGCAAATACTCAAGTACTGCACTGTTATCTCTGTTCTAATGCAACTATCAAAATTATGGATGAAAATATTGATGTTTAAATAACCAGAGATAATGTACAATAAAACCTGTCTAAATCGGAGCCTGAATAATCTGGAAACCTGTTTAAATTGAACTTCAAAGTTCAGTGGTCTAAAATTATTTGTTTTTTTAAACTGTCTCATCGGATGACTTGTCAGTTCTGAACAAAAATATTTTTCCAGTGGAGTTAAGTTTATACAGCTTTCACTATAAACATTTGCATTATTACCTGACAACATCAGTACAGAATTGATGGCATGAAATTTTCAGCATCATGCAATCAAAATCAATATTACATATAGTGTTGTATAAGAATTTACCCTTTTTGTCTGTAAATGCTGGAAATATATTGCAAAGTACTGTATCAAAGATTCAGTTAGCTGGACCTATTTTTATATTGTGGGTGCATCCTGCCTGAAAAACTAGAAACAATGAATTTGATGTTTTTTTGTTGTAGCAATACTTTTGAATAGAGTTTTTTCTATTCCGTACAAAAAATCCAGTCTTTATCACCAGCATTATATGATTTTAATTAAATGGAGAGTAATTTCAATGTGAAATGGCCACTGTTTAATGTAATTTTTCTGTAAGTAAGCTTTACATTAACTTTTAAACAGATATCATGTTTGTGAGGGGTATTGTAAAAAATAAAGATCAAGAGACGGTAAAATATTCCAAATCATTAGGCAAGGGAAATTGAGTATCAAGACTTGTATTTCCACAAATACCCCATATAATCATGATATATCTGTTTAATTCTATCAAATAGACCATGAAATTGCTAGGAACAGAAA
>JAOXYI010196399.1:0-11173 GCA_028566495.1 Lithophaga antillarum | reverse complement strand
AGAATGGCTAATTTTCAAAATTCTACAACATCAAATATGGCCGCCAGGACTTGGAACAAACATGGCTGCCAACATTGTGTTAACTTTCAGGGAGTAACCTGTATCTCAGCAACTGCTTGAAATATCTTAATTAAGATAATTATACTTATAATTAAATACTGAAATTCCTAAACTTTCCAATACAGTATCAAATATTTACTTGTCATAAAATACAAAAATTCCCAACTTTTCAAACTGCTACCATGTCAGAATGATCACCAGGACATAGACAACATGGTTGCCAATACAAGATTTGATTTGTGTGCTGATACATGTACTACTAAATAGGAAAACCCAGTTTGCTGTCTTTCAGAAAGCTCAGTTTTCTTGTTTGTGAATAAGGTTATGTCAATTTCTTTTACTTCTACACTATATGAGGTTTAAATGCTCCGTGGAAATCTGTAATAACCCTTGGACAACTTGTTGGTACTGCCAGTTTGCATTGATTTCTACAAATTTCAGAATTATGTTTATGTGTTTTATCTTGTTTTTAATTATCCAGTTTTAAACTCAATTTTTTTTATTCTGGCACTATAAGCTTGATCATATAGAGGAAGAGTGGGTCCAAAAGGGTTACTTTCTGAAATGAAAAAAACAAAAAAGCATTTTGTAACAGTAAGTGGTTACTAATATTATGAGGTCACTGTTATTTGCAGTTACATACAGAGAGTACATGTATATTCAGAGACTGTAGCTGTATTTACCATTTATAAATGTAAAGCATCAAATATTAAAGAGTGTTTAAGATTCCAAGAGGTTAGGATTGACAAGTCTATTCATTACTTCAACAGTTTTGACTTTAGATTTAGAAGGAAGAAATAAGAACTAATCCAAGTAAGGAGTAAATCTGGTATCCAGTTCAAAGAAATTGTACAGACTGGCCCTTCCTACATTCATTTGTCTTTTAAAAGAGTCAAAATAGACTATAGAATATTGATAAAACTGTTACACATATTGATTATGTAGTTCTAACACAAGGTTTATTGCAATTAGTCCACATTTGATTAAAACGTATTGCATAATATAAATGGATTAGATGCTTCTGATTCCAACATACCAGTAGCTTCAATTAAACCAAGATGGACAATGACATTTTCTGAGATGCTCGGCTATGTAATGGAGTAATATCCCAAATGTGATAAATCTAGGATCTTATTTCTTTTTATCTTATATCATCTTTACAGTATGTCTTCAATCTCATTTGGTTTTATTGCCAACTCCCAATCAATTGTAGAAAATTTGATTAAATTGAAACTGCTGACATCTTCCGTGTGCTGATCTGATTATGTCGTGGTATAAATGATATCAATAAAAATTGTGGTTAGACTTGAGCGGACCGAAGTTTAATTCTTATTGTATTTGTCTTATTACTTTTGACATAAATATAGTGCAGTACCGGAATAGCGGTTAGGAATGAACATCTTAGTTTGACGGTTCCGGACATATTCAGACTATGATGGTTGAAACTACTGCCAAACATGCTCATACAGCCACCTGTATTAATACAAAATCTTGGAGTAAGAGGTCCTGTGGATTTCATATAAATGCAGATCAAGCTGAATAATCAGCTATCTGTGATAAGTGACAGCTTTCATGTGGTGCTTGGACATCAGTTGATATAGGGTTTTCCTGTCCTCATTGCCCTTGGAATCCAGAATACTCCTTGATTTTGGTCTGTAATCTGACATATTATATCAATTTTAAATTCCAGCAAGGAATTATCACACAAATACCATTTAAGGAAGTTTTTATGTTTGCTATACTTGACCATCATGTACAGTTCATACCAAGTAAAAAGGAGATGAAATCCAATGTACCAAATAGGGTATTTATGTCCACTACACAGGTTGGGGTAGAATTTGGACAGACCGGTTGACAGTTCTGATGCTGAACTGGCATTTACTTGTGTAGTACAGAAAGGTTAAGATAGGCTACAGGGGAAAGGTAGAACTGTGCAGATCAAAGAGCAAATTAAGCTACTATTTTAACTTTAATTTTGGTTCCAGACATACATGACAATAGGTCTGTGGTAGATCAAGATTTACTTACTGTATGTTATTAATTATGAATTATTATTCAATGCAAACTTTTTTTTTTGCTCAGCCTTATGCTGACAGCTTTCTCTATGGTAGAGTAGGAAATGTTTTTCTTAATATGAAATCTGTAGCAAATCTCCATGGAGTTTCTTGTGTAAGGTCACCTTGTGAACAGCAACTCATTACAAACCAAGAATGCTGTAATCTAATTCAAACTTTTCTTCCCTAATGACTGTATTAGCATAATTGTTTATAGTCATTTTCTGTTCTACACAAATTGGTAAAGCTTCAAAATACCAATCCCTTCTTTGAGTGTTTTTTTATCTTATACATTCATTCCATATAAATTCATTTGTCATTCAAAGTAAAGAAAACATCATAGGATATTTTCATAAAGGTTTGTGATGGAGGATCAGGAAGATTTGAGATGATTTCTAGACAGCTGAAAAAATGTTTTAACCTCACTCTTTAACAACATACATATATAACCAAACAGAATTAATGTAGCAATTGTAATTGCAGTAACTGATAACTTGTAGTAACCATTTTTAAGGTATAAATTGGCAGTTTGTATCTCATTGTTTTCTGGTTAAAAGCATATATCCTATTGAACTGCTGGGAATATTTCATTAGAACATGAAGTGTATCCCCTTTATCTTTTTGTAGCAATAAATGTTTTGTCTTATATAAGAAATTTTGAGATCAAATTTCCTTTAAAAAATAGATGCTGTAGACTGTGGAATGTTTAGATTGACACTGATGTGGGTTCTTGTTAAGGCATGTAAATGTTCTTATGACTTGTGAAGGTTTTGCCAAAATATTTGCCCTGTCTGGAGTGAAGAGTTTTGAGAACTGTATTCCAGTTCCATTCAAACATAACAATACCCATTACATGCATGTATCAACATTTAGTAAGAATCATACAATTCCTGATATCATAATACATACTAGTTTTTTTGAAGTGGAGTGGATTGGACAATGGTTATTTCTAACTCTAATGCAGTTTGTTTGTATCGACGGATTTGATTCGCTACTGTTCTGCATAAAATTCTCAATCTACAAGTCATAACTAAGGGATCCACTTGGAAGGAGCCGTCATCTTGAAAACGTGAAATCCTACATGTTATATTTACAACAATACACAAAAATAATTTAAATGCATACCTTACAGACTTCTTTTAGTTAAATTTTATCCAAAATTGAAGCGTACACGAAGCCAAAATACGTCTAATCTTCACGTTTTACACTGGAAATCTTCATATGACGTCATGTTGTTTCTGTGACGTTTATGTGCCAAAGTCGTCAACATTTTGCGGAATTTTAATTTATGCGATTTTTAGACCCAAACAAAAGCAAGAATACAATTTTTTGTTTACTATTGCATTAGAATGGAGATAACTGTATTGTATTTTAAGCTTTGCGGACGTAAATCTTGGTTTTACTGTTGCAAATATCCGTTTAACTAGCTCCGCTACGCGTCGCTAGGTAAACTCAATTTGCGAGAGTAAAACCCACGATTTACGTCCGCAAAGCTTAAAATACAATAAGTTATCTCCTAATTGAAGAGCAAAACGCCAAAAATCAACTACAATGCAGCCAAAACCAGCTAACGATATATTTGCAAGAGGAAGATAAACCTTAGTTTTAATTTAACAATTTTATGAACTGGTCATATAGGTCGAGGTAAAATCAACAGTATTTTCAACTTCGACACAACGATGGTCGACCGCAAAATGCTTATTGTCCTGAAAATTCAAATTTTCTTAAAAAATATATCTCGTATATATCTACCTACTCCAAAAAAAAGTGTAAAATATTTTGTGAAGTCACATCAGGATATTTAAGGAGGAGGAGTACAAACAGACAGACAAGCATGATCACTTTATACTTTTGCAGGATGTAAAAAATAATGATAATAATAAGATTGTCTCCACCCCAAAAAGGACAAAAATCGTAGATGTCAGAACAACCAATCACAAGGAATTTCCTACCTTAAACCCTCGTGTCTTTTAATCGTTTCTGTTTGTTGTGACATGACTATGGCCACTGGCATTCCTACAACGATGCCTTCCCTACAAAATTTGATGGTTGGTTGCACTAAATCTTTCCATGGAAGTTTACCACCTATTTTATGTGCTAACCAAAGCCCTCGTATTTCACCGGGTATTCCGACTGCTAGACCACCTTCAAAATAACATTAACTATTTAAATTACTTTCAGTCTTTTCATTTCTTTTTAAATCGGCCACAAATTATGTACTGGTCTACCTAAAAATCAGGCAGTTCTAATGATTACAGCAACATATGGTCAGAAAAATCCCACCAAATTAAGAATGTCATTTTGTTGCGTCAACCCTATACATTATGACAAGAACAATTATTTCTGTGAAACTATCGGGTAATTCGCAAAATAAATAAATAAATGAATAGATGAAATGAAATTCTTTTAGATTTCAACTAAATTTTTAAGAAAGTCAAAAGTTATCTCCCTTATTTTCTGTTTTTAGAGCATTTTTTGTATTTTATTACTCCCGTTACCTAGATGTAAATGAAAAACCTTCATTCGTTTAGCACTTTAAATGAAGTCCTGCGTAAAAAGTCTGTCCGGGATTTTTGGTGGCATCCGTCGCCCACTGCCTGATTCTTAGGTGGACGCACTTAATAAAAATAGATTTTATGTTTGAACATTTCCCAAGTTCTATGTATGCAAATTGTAGTAAATAATGGCAGTGTGATTTGATTGCATGTTTGTTTGCATGTTTGTTTGTTTTATAACTTCTTTTTAATTCTAATACCACATAAATGATTTAGTTGATTGTTTAAAGAAATTCGTGCAGAAAACAGTGGTTCAGGGCGTAAATTTCAGTGTATCTTCGATGAAATATCTCTCAATACATCAAACGACTGTTTATCTTAGATAATCTCTGTACGGATCGTTTGTCAGAGAATATCTAAATAAACAGTAAATGCAGTACTAGCCGCAATAATTATAGAAGAACGAAACCTCTGTGATTACCACGTGGGTTGCGTGGGATGCTCGGTGTATCTTCACTTTCAGCAATTTTTCAGTTATACTTACTGGTGGAGGAAAGACCGAATAGCTATCCTACTGAAGTAGGTGTCTTCCAACCTTAATACATGAAGTAAAGAGAGCCGCGCTGGAACCCACGACAGCGATGTTAGGCTAGTGGTCATCAGTCAGGGACCTTAACCACTCGGCAACCCAGCCGCCTGGTTAGAACGTACCGTACGACTAATTATCATCTTCGTAAACTATGCAGGTTTTATACATTAATTGTGCACTTCAGATGTTTTATTTGTGACATTTTTTGTCATGATATTTTTATCTTTTAAAATTTCTTTTAAGTTTTTTACTTCAAGAACTTTCATAACATAAGCTTTGTTTTTTACCGTCTTGTGTAAAGCGCATACCAAACGCAATATTCCATATAAAAATATTTTGAAACTGGAATAATGTATTTACCTTCAGTAGATGATCTATTGGTATACATTACCGTCAGTTATTGATCTACCGGTAAACATTGTTTCTTATCTTCCGTCGATAATCTACCGATAAACATTGTTTCTTACATTCAGTAAATGATCTGCCAGAAAACATTTCTTACCTTCAGTAGATAATCTATTGGTAAACAATGTTTCTTAACTTCAGTAGATGATCTACTAGTAAACACTGTTTCTTATCTTCAGTAGATGTTATACCAGTAAAACACTGGTTCTTACCTTCAGTTGATAATCTACCGGTAAACATTGTTTCTTATCTTCAGTGGATAATCTATTGGAAACATTGTTTCTTACCTTCATTAGATGATCTATTCATAAACATTGTTTCTTACATTTAGTAGATGACTTACCTTCAGAAGATGATCTGTTGGTAAACATTGTCTCATTAGCTTCAGCTGGAGCCATTTCCCGAGCAATGATAGTGTATGCTGCATTATTAGCTCTGAAATCATCACACGGTTTGATGTTTACTTTGGAAATTTAAGACAGAGATCGCGGTTAAATATAAATAAGGAAAATATATGTCATTTTTATTTTGCTGTTCATTATTCATAATTTACCAATTAAGGAGCGATAAATTTATCATGTACAAGATAGGATTATTTTTTAAATGTTAGTACACAAAAGACATGCATTTCCTAAAAACAAAATTTAAAAAAGAAGTTAACTGGTACAGTTCTGTGAAAAATTCTGATACAATAGTGTTGTAACATTCATTTTATATAACTTTTTTCTATACAGAAACGTTGGGAGATAGCTGTCCAGTCTTTCCTTCCCAGTAAGGCTAGTAGTCATCATATAGCTGAAACACTGGTGAAAGTAACGATGAACCCAACCGGAAACGTTGTGTGCACATATTTTTTAAACGTATTTTGTAACGACAAGAAAAGTGTTGTAACAGACATCTTATTTGATACAACGCAAAATGATACTAGTAAAACAAGACTAGAGGCTGGTTTCCTAGTGGCTTCAGGTTAGTATTTGATTTGACACATGATTCTAGAAAAATATTTCAAATTTTATATTTTTAGTAACGGTGGCGGCCATGTTTGATGGTGGTTGGGGTCAGCAACCATAATTCTTAAAGGGGGGTCATAAATGTATCATTTACCCAAAGTTTCTTAGCAATTGGTCTTTTACTTGATTGTTCAGAATTTTTTTATTGAATATTTGTCAAATTTTCTATTTTTAATAACGGTGGCAGCCATGCATGCTTGATGGATCTGGGGCCATCAACCATAATATTTAAAGGGGATCATAAATGTATCATTTACCCAAAGTTCGGTAGCAATTGGCCTTTTACATGATTTTTCAGGATTTTTTATTGAATTTTTTGTCAAATTTTCTATTTTTAGTAACAGTGGCGGTCATGTTTGATGGCAGTTGGGGTAGCAATTGGCTTTTTACAGGATTTTTCAGAATTTTTTTATTGAATTTATTGTCGAATTTTCTATCTTTTGTAACGGTGGCGGCCATATTTGATGTTGTTTGGCATCATCAACCATAATTCTTAAAGAGATCATAAATGTATCATTTACCCAAAGTTTAGTAGCAATTGGACCTTTACATGATTTTTCGGAATTTGTTTATTGATTTTTTTGTCAATTTTTTTATTTTTAGTAACGGTGGTGGCCATCTTTGATAGCAGTTGGGGTTATCAACAATACTTCTTAAAGGGTATCATACATGTATCATTTGCCCAAAGTTTGGTAACAATTGGCATTTTCCATGATTTTTCCGGATTTTTTTAATGAATATCTGTCAAATTTTCTATTTTTAATAACGGTGGCAGCCATGTTTTATAGCGGCTGGGGTCATCAACCATAATATTTAAAGGGGATCATAAATGTATCATTTTCCCAAAGTGTGGTAGCATTTGGCCTTTTACATGATTTTTCAGAATTTTTTTATTGAATGGTTTGTCAAATTTTCTATTTTTAGTGACAGTAGCGGCCATGATTGATGGTAGTTGGGGTCATCAACCATAATTCTTAAAGAGGATCATAAATGTATCATTTACCCAAAGTTTGGTAGAAATTGTCTTTACAGGATTTTTTCAGAATTTTTTTATTGAATTTATTGTCAAATTTTGTATCTTTAGTAACGGTGGCAGCATGTTTGATGTTGGTTGGCATCATCAACCATAATTCTTAAAGGGGATCATAAATGTATCATTTACCCAACGTTTAGTAGCAATTGGCCCTTTACAGGATTTTTCCAAATTTGTTTATTAAAGTTTTTGTCAGATTTTCTATTTTTAGTAACGGTGGCGGCCATGTTTGTTGGCGGTTGGGTTCATCAACCGTCATTCTTAAAGGCAATCATAAATGTATTATTTACTCAACGTTTCGTAGCAATTGGCCCTTTACAGGGTTTTTCAGAGTTTTTTACTGAATTTTTTGTCAAATTTTCTATTTTTAGTAACAGTGGCGACCATGTTTGATGGCGGTTGGGATCATCAACCATAACTCTTAAAGGGGATCATTTATGTATCATTTCCCCAAAGTTTGGTAGCAATTGGCCCTTTACAGAATTTTTCAGAATATTTTAATTGAATTTTTTATTGATTTTATCCTATGTTCTATTTTTAGTAACGGCGGACATGTTGACTGTCCGATCAGCATAAAATGAGAAAATTTTATACAGGACCTTCCATTCATTATTCCTGCAAAGTAACAGTTCATTTGGCCAAATAGTTTAGAGGAGAAGATTTTTTACAATTTAGCCAATCAGAAACTAGTATTGTCCATGGCGGCCATGTTAATTTTCCCATCGGTATAAGATGAGGAAACTTTGTAAAGAATCTTCCGTACATCATTCCTGTAAAGTTTGGTTTCAATTGGCCCAGTGATTTCAGAGGAGAAAATTGAAATGCGAAAAGCTAACGACGACAGACGACGGACGCCAAGTGATGGCAATAGCTTACATGACCCTTCGGGTCAGGTGAGCTAAAAAAGGTTGAAACAGATATCTTATGTTTGATACAACGCAAAATGGTAGTAGTAATGGTATTCATTTACAGCTAAAGACATTTTAAACTCTTCTAATTGGAACGAACAATCTTATTATCGTCCAACAGTTAACGTTTAGATTTTATTTTATTTCAAATGGAAATTATGGCTATATAAATAATAGATTTTATATTAAATTAAGAATTAAAACACAAATCTGAAAGAAATAAAAGCGACTTTTGCGCGGAGAAAAGGATACACCATTTATGAAAACACTCAATTATAACCAATAGTTTGTTTGGATACTGTATTTAATATACATGTTATCTAATATTGTATACCAATATAATATAATACGCAGTAATTTTTGACAGTTGGAAACTAGCCGTCACTTAATTTTCTCATGAAAATTAAAAATCAGCGATAGTAAAGGTAACTACGTCAAAATAATTATGAGGTGCCTGTACACCAAAAACATCATAACAAAGCACAGGTACCTTCTTTTAAAAAAAGATATAAAGGTTATTAAATGTTTAACATATCCCCAACGTCAACACAAGTATGGGAATTTTAAATGATATTTCCAATGTTTTTTTCATTTAAATACAAGGAACAAAGATTAAAGTAGAGTATATATGTACGTACATACCTATCATAAACAGTCATGAAGAAGCCTCCTCCTATACCACAACTGTGAAAATTGTGTACACACTGACAGAGAAGAGCAGCTATGGTAGCATCCACCGCTGAACCTCCATATCTTGCCATTATATCGCTATAAGAGATATTTAGATAGAGTAATTTTTCAGGGTAATACACAATGCATGAGTAGTGTCTTGAAATATTAAATTGATTTGAATGAGGCTGAGAAACAGATGAAATGCGAGGTTTACGATTACACCCGGAAGTCGATATGATACGGTTCCCCAGTGTCTGCATATGCTTCGGTACATTTCCCAAGAAATGACAACTCATGTTATTGGACTGGGCTATAGAAAAAGTTAATTTGTATAGTTAATCATCTAACTGAAGGATACTATGCATTTATTGTTTTTATCCTGCACATGATGTACCACATCAAAATTAATATAAAATTGTTGAAAAACAATGCAGAGTGAGCAGACATTTTATTAACTTCCGGCATGACTGGTATTTATGTAATTTGGTTATGGCCTTGCATTCTACACAGGGTTGTGGTACCAGGAGACTATATTCGTCTAGTATACCTGTATTTCTATAGTTAATTCTCTAATTGCAGGATAAAAAACGTAGCATCATGATGAAAATGTTCTTCAGTCCTTCATTCCCTTTTCATACCCCAAATACTTATTTGTTCGCTTATGATTTATACATTTAAAAGGAATATAAAGAGATCCACACAATATAAAGGTTGCGTTCTGAATCTATAAGAAGAAACTTTATATTATTTCGCCCGACTTATGATAAGAGAAAGTCGTTGAAAATATTTTGCTTCACATGAACTCTAATAAACAGAGGAAAAGATTATTCCTATCAGAACTTTACACAATGCATATAATATCCGTTGAAAAAAGTGAATTCTTTTTCTCTTGATAAGTGTTTCGTTTGATTATCTTTTAGATATATGCAAGATCTCAATTTACGACCTAGTTTGGAAATACGAAGAGCTCTCAACTTTCAAAGATAACGAATTTGGGTATATATTTTGTCAAAACGTGTGTGTGTGTGTGTCCAATATTTTCGTTTTGATCTAATTTTTGTTCGGTTTTATAATTTGTATACTTTTTTTCAAACAAGTTTCACTGATGCCAATTAAGAACTGTGCACGGAATTATTCATAACAGTGAAAGTAAACGTTACATATGGAGCAGTATTTTTGTCAGTTGTGCAACATATACCCAATAATTCATGCAAGTTTATCTATGCATTCTGTCTTATTATATGTTTATCTTACGTGCCAACAGTAGAGCATGGTCCTGCATCTGATGCAACGGCAGCATACCGGTAATGACCCTCTATAGATTCAGAGATAAATTTAGATGGTGAAGATGTTGTAGTCTCTGTCTTTGTTGGTGTTGTTGACGATGTTGTTGCTGTAACTGTAGTTATTGATTCTCCTTCTGAGCCCGCCTCTCCACAGACTACATTCTGACTAGAAGTTTTGTCATCTTTATAGATCTTTAGTCCAAGTACAACACCAAGTGCTATTATCAATGCACAGATGAGTAAAGTAGAAATAAGCAACAAACGACTTTGTGAAATATGGCGGCTGAAAAATACAAAATTTACTTAAAAGCGGAATCAGAAAAAATATACTCCTTAAAAAAATTGTAAATTTAAATTATTTTACCTTCCAGCCTTAACGAGGGGGCCTTGGTGGCCGAGTGGTTAATGTCGTTGACTCATGACCACTGGCCTAACACCGCTGTCGTGGGTTCGAATCCTGCTCACTCCGCTTCATGAGTTAAGTTTTCCAGACATTTACGCACTGTGATGGGGTGTTTCACCGGTTCAGCTTGATACCTATCCGGGTTTTCTCCCCAGCACTACATTTATTAAATTAGTAGCGCAATAGACGATTTGCCAATTGCTGGTTACCACATGTATTTTTGGTAATTAGACATTTTATGAAACTGTTACCACCGTA
>JAOXYI010196289.1:0-11173 GCA_028566495.1 Lithophaga antillarum | reverse complement strand
TATTGAGGTTTTTTATTATGACGTCAAAACCATATTATTGTAGTTTTCTATTATGACGTCACAAAACAGCGATAAAATACTATTGTCGATTTGTTTTGCTGGAATTAGAATATCAGCCTACGGCCTCGACCTGATATTTCGTTGATATTCCAATTCTCTCAAAATATATATTTACATAGCAAGCATGTTTCTATATTTTTTCAACAGAATAATTTTTAATATAATTACGTTATGACATCAGCAAATACTTCTAAGCCAACAGATTCGTGACACGTACTACAGAATTTGCCTTCTTATTTGTATATATAAAATTCATCAACCACTCCCATGCAGTTCTCTTTGATATCAACTAATGTCATAATCTATTTCACATTGACACGATTAATACGCAGTTTCCATGAATAATTTATCGAAATGAAATTATAAGTATTGATTACATATTTTTCGTAGTTTTATTTGATTGTTAAAGTGAGAACCATATGAAGCGATTCGCCACATCATACAAAATGCTTCGGTCCTCACTTTTACACTCGTATTAACTACAATATGCATTCAGTTATTGAAATGAGGCATACCAATAGTGCATATTTAATTTTTATTACTATTTTATCTAAACGCAACTATTTTCTGACAAGTAATTTGAAAATATAATTCAACAATAAATTCGGCAATCAGAATCCTGTTGCCGTTATCACAACTGTGCTTATGTGATATAGAAAATTTTAAGGGAAAAAGTTAAGTTTTGCATCACCAGGAAAGAAGCAATTTTTTCATGATTGCAACGGAAGAGTCCTTGTATTGAAAGTCTGGAAGAACTATGTCACCATGTAATCAAAGTAAAACTCTTAATGGATGTAATCTCCAAGACCAAACATTGCTACCATGGGAAAGGCCAGAAATTCCTTAATTTGCTTAGTCTGCAAATGAAATCTCAAAACATTGCGGTGTTAGCAAGAACTGGAAACATATAAACGTTCCCGAATTTTTTGTTCTATTACATTTTAATTGTTTAAATATCTTAACACACTTGAATACATATGAAATGTGAGAGACCCATTTACCTGTCGTGTCCAATTTGTAAGTACGCAGAGAGATCGTGACTGTGACAGTAATATTGAACGTGCTATGAAGAAAATTTATCTATATATTTATGTGTACAAATATGATATAATAATTGGCAGGTTTTTATATGGATATAAATGGTTATAATAACATTTGAAGTTAACTTTTTTCAAAGCCATAGATCACAAATAATGAAGAACATATTCCACACGTCTAAAATTTCAACTGATCTCTGTGTATTCTCGATGTCGAGTAATGAACTGTACTTGTTAGTATACCCCCGTAAAAGGACCAATTTACTTGTTAGTATAAAAACGGAAAATATAACCCCTTAAAAGAACCATTTTTTTCAATCGTGACAGGAAGTAATGAAAACTTAATACTATTTACAAAGATACGATTCTACCTAGTTATTATGGTTTCTATATTTAAGATATTAAAAAACCTATATACCGTTTATGTACAGCTGAATTCAGAAATGATTATAATATCGCCGGTAAACTTAATTTGCGACCAGTAAATAATTAAACGATTGATGCCAGCAAATATTAAAATACATTACAATCATCTAATTATAGTCCTACGGTTTGAATATATACGTAACTGTTTGGAGTTACTTGCCAAACATCTTCCCAAGTCAAGGCGTTGCTGAGTCCACTTCGCTCACGGAGCGATGTGCACTCAGAAACCCTTGACTCGGAAAAATGCTTGCCAACCTGTCGCCACACAAGAGATAGTCTTATTTATTCACATTGTTTGTTGCGTTTTCAAACTACATGTATCACAGACCTCAGTTTTAAAAAAAATATAAAATAATAAACATCAAAATTATGTAAATGGCAATATTAATACTGAAAAATATATATACATGTATATTCAAAACCATGAATATCAGATACAGTGAACATTTCCGACACTGCGCATTTTGTAAGTTTGATAGCGTTAGAAAATGCAAGGTTATGTAAATTTCACACAATAAATTACGGAATAGCCTATGATGTCTATTCTTTATTTAGAAAATAGATTCAAACTGTTTATTATGCAGTTGTGTGTGCAATACACAACGTGGCGATAAACATCCTATCTTTCAAAGGTTCAAAGAGGAAACACAGACCACGAACTTGTAACATTTTTTTAGCTTTTTACTCACAATGCCATTGGTCTGATCAGTTAACTTGCCACTTTTACGTACATACACAAAATACTACACATAGTAGTTACATTATGAATAACACTGTGATAATATATTGGATAAAAATTTAATGCTTATAATTTTATATGTTCAACATGACATTATATTGACCAAAAGATATTGCAGTAAAAACATCTGATAGAGAATTTACTTTTCAGTGTATGAATATAAAAAAGTAGTCACACTTGCTACTTGTAACATACATGTGAACCAGAAAATAAGTGTTAAACATAAGACAAGTCCAACATTGCATAGGATAAGTATAGGAAAATTTGAAATTGGCGTCTAGACATTTAAACTCTCTAAGTTTGTTTAATAATCACTTGAAATTTAAAATTACAAAATAAACGGTAAATCAGGCATAATTCATTTGAAATATGATTAAAAGAAAAAAGTCACCAATTATATTGTGAAGATTTGAAAAATCATTTCAAGTAACATTCTCAGGATAAAGATCCTGTTCAGGTTTGCAGGTCGATGTAGGTTTGAGAATAAGCTCACATTAGCATTCATGCTTTGATTTTATATACGTAATAGACCTTTTCAAGGTTAGTCGGCGCCATGTTGGATTTGACCCCAGGCAAAACGTCAAAGTCCAAGTTTATTGTCGGAGTTTACCATGACGTTCGTTATGGCAATTTTGACGTCACAGTAAACTTTGTCCATGACGTTTTCGATGGCTCCGCACCAACCTTGAAAAAGTTCATTATAAGTAAATCAACTGTAATGCAAAATTAAAAATATTGTCAATACCAAAACATGTGAAAAACTAACTTAAATCGATCATTTTCAGCAGATTCACGACTAGACGTTTTTTCAACAAAACATATGAAATATTTGTATGCCGGTTTAGATATTTAATTTGTCATATTTTAGATTGGCGTTAAAGCATGTGTTGTATTGATTGGGTATATTTAATTTCAGGAGTCACATAATGCCTTGCTCCACAGATCTACGAATTGTGCAACAAATAGACAAACTTAACTTTTAAAGTTTTATATAAGTAGAAATCTATCTATACTATTTAAATGTTCAGTTAATACTGAATTGTAAATGATTTTTGTATTGTTAAATAAATTTTCCATATTCCAAACACCAAAAAGACTACAAGTTTTAAAGTAATTCGACAAGGCGGAACCTTACAAACTGTTTCCCGATTTGAATGAAAAATTTACTGGATACCATGTATAATATACTTTCTTTTATAAAGAAACCAGTTATCTAAGCAAATACTCCATTTTCCTGATCTTAATTTCAAGGCCTTATCATGATAAATTCCTCCATCAGTTCATAAAGAAAAAGAATTCAAGTCATCCAAATTGTTTACAAAATACTATTAATAAATAGACAATTGATCAATGTAACAATAAAAATTGAAGAAAAAACACTTGTTTGGCTGATAATTTGTCACAGCTTTATTTAATTCAATCAATGAAATAATTCCAAAAGCTATGAAATAACAATTGTCCATCAAATAATTGATGAAGTATAATTACTGGGTGTTCCAGTAATGGAGTCATACCTCTGGGTGATCCAAAGCGGTCCTGTTGTGTTTGTCAATTTCCGCCGATTAGCATACTTTCAATGCATCTTCATTGAAAGTATGAACACAGCCAAATAAAATTTGAAAACACAACTGCCAAATTACCAGCGCTTCTAACAATATTTATACCTGTTTGTCTAACAATATGGATAAGTATGAATATATGGGTATGAATAAAATGTTTCTAATGCACCTTGTAAAGTGTTAATAAAAATGTCCGAACCTATAAATGAAAGATGTACACCATCTTGTTCAAAAAGTGCAGGCAGCTTATCATCAAAATCAGGATGTTTAATAATATAACAATTCCTCTTTAACAAGTATGAACGAACATGACGATTAATACGTTTTCTCGTTCTTTCCATTTTAACAATATTTTTAGAATACCGCCAAGAACGTCTTGGTAGTACTGAAGACCAAATAATTGGACATCCAGGCAGTAACTCTATGATTAATTTGGCTAGTGTTACTTTCATGTTGTACAAAAGAAACCCACATGGGGTATTAGGATGCCCAATGTCATTTCCACCACAATGAATTAATACAGCACTAGGTATTCCATAACAATTTAACAGACCTTGAACAATTGATATTAAATGTTCCCATTTCATTCCTGGCATTCCAACCCAAAGAAGTTTTATTCCATATTTCTCCAGTCCTAAATTGGCACCAGTAGGTCTGTTCTGAGTATGTACGGATGCGTTGCTAATCAACGAGCTGCCCACAATCCATACTGGTCTTAATTCTGAAAAAATTTCTATTACAGAATTACAATCTTATATAACGGTGATATGAATTAGAAGTCCAACGACCTTTTTCCTTAATTTCGTCATCGCTTAAGCCAATAGAAGAAAAATACGTTGCCGCTCCTATTCTAAACGAATGTGTATTTATATTGCTAACATCATATCCCAAAAATTGTAATGCTGATTGAAGTATGGACACAAACTGTTGCCTTGTCAGACATTTTCTATTTAAATGACAAAATAACGGCCCGTCAAATACTGGCCTGATTTTTATGTATGCAAGAAGACGTGCGAAAGTACAAAAAGGTAGATCATTTGCTCCGAACTTCAAAATACAAGATCTGCCTAACTGATCAGTTTTTGAATATTTTATCCTAAGAGTAAAAGATTTATCTTCATGACTCAGATTTAAATCTGTATGCTGAATAATTTTTCCAAAGTCTGATTTGTTAGAACAGGTAAATTCTCCTACTCTTAACAAGGCAGAGAATGCCAAAGAAAATGCTGCCAGGAACATACTTGCTTCATATGTAGATGAACAAACATAACTTAAAGCTCTTGGAAATTTTTGCATCATTTCTATTGTAATAGGATGTCTTAAATCTGACATTCCATACAATCTATTCATACCTTTCAACATACATTTAATGATGAAAGATTGTGTGGTATCTTGAAATCCCTGGCATTTTAATGAAAAACTTAAACCCGAAATATAAGCTCTTGCTGTTGCAGGCGAAAATGAATTATGGGCCAAAAATGCTATATAACTGGCAATATGAGCAATTGGTGGTGGCCATATTTGTTCCAAAGAATACTGTTGTCTAAATTTTTTAAATGACAGTATTCCATTTTCATACGTCTTCCAAGTATTTCTTGAAAATGCTGCTTCAAATAGAGCATTTGAATCTAGCATAAAAGGTTCCAGAACTCTGCAGGAATTGTACATGGAAACTGGTCGGCAAACGGTGAATCGGTCCACCTGTCCACGAGAAATGGAATCAGCAATTTTATTATCAACAGAAAAGAGATGCTTAGATCTGAACTGTATGTTAAATATTAGAGTCCAATATACAATAGGCCTGAGAATTGACATTACTCTGTCAGATTTTGAAGACTTAGTGTTCAAAATGAAAACTACTGCTTCATTATCCGAGAAAAACAGTACCTTCTTATTTTTCATGTCATTTCCCCATAAATAAATTGCCAAAGCTATTGGTATTAACTCGAGGTACGTAATATCTCTTAATATTGGTGTATTTCTCCACTTTTCAGGCCAATTTAGTAAAACCCATTTTCCTGCAAAATATGCACCACATCCTTTCATAGCACCCCCTGCACTATCAGTGAACAGTTGAAGATCGAAATTTGATGACCATTCTAACTCCTGAATAAAAGACACCCCATTAAAACTATCCAAAAATTCTTTCCAAACTAGAAGATCAGCCTTCGGGTCTCTATTAACCCGAATGAAATGAAAAGGTTTTCGAATTTTGCTCATAGCAGCATATATACGCCTACTAAACGCTCTTCCAGCAGGAAGCGCCTTTGTGCAAAAAGCTAGTGATCCCGCAAGCGACTGTAGATTTTTCAGTGTTACCTTTTTATTTGAAAGAACAAATATTATTTTATTTTTTAAATCACTGATCTTTTCTTCTGGGATTTTTATTATCATTTTTTCAGTATCGATTGAAAGTCCAAGATATTCTATGATAGTAGATGGACCTACTGTTTTTTCATCTGCTACAGGGACATTTAAACGGGCACAAACTTTAAAAAATGTTTCCATGAGAATCTTGCACTCATCTGTTTCTGCTTGCCCAGCAAAAAAGAAGTCTTCTAAATAATGATCAATATTTTGACTGTTGCTCTCTTTTCTCACAGCCCATTCAATAAATGTAGAAAATTTTTCAAAGTAATTACAAGATTGGGAACACCCCATAGGAAGCATCTTGTCAATATAATAATTTCCATTAAATTTTATACCCAGCAAATCAAAACAACCAGGATACATTGGCAGCAACCTGAAAGCGGACTTGATGTCACACTTGGCACACAGTGCCTGTTTACCTAAGCGTTGTACAATAGATACCGCATTATCAAATGGAGAGTACTGTACAGTTGAATAAATTGGATCTATGTAAGCATTAATTCCATAACCTAGAGGATATGAAAGGTGAGTTATTAACCTAAACCCGCCTGTTTTCTTTGGCAAAATGCCAACTGGGGAACATCTGAGGTTTGAAATTGGTCGTTCACTGAAAGGTCCAACTATTCTCCCAAGATTGATTTCACTCTGTAGTTTTTGTTCTGCAAACTGTAGATTTTGACAAACTGATTTTAAATTTTTACAATCAGCTGGTGTTCTAGGTCCAGTATAATGTATTGGAAAGCCATACTTAAAACCGTTTAGTAATATATTTGAGTCAACATAGTTGGGATAATCCATCAACATATGATGCAATTCTACACTATTTATGGGTGATTTACCTAAAGCCCAAATATCATGCTTCTCAATAACTGGCCCTGAAAGAAAACAGACAATTGTTCTCAAACAAAACTTAACAATTATTTAAATGGTAGTTTTTGTCTCACATTTTGACCTGGTCTTTGCAAAAGTGGTTGGTTATTTATTTGACCCCTTATCTGTTGTTGCATGTGGCCGTTTTGGTTGGGTGCACCATAACCGAAATTATTACAATGAATACTTGGGTGTTGCCACTGACATTTTAAACAAACATGACGATATGAGCAATTCAATCTAGAACAATTTCCTTTGTAATTAAAATCATAACAGGCAAATCTCGACCTTGGTCTGTTAACAAAACCTGACGCCATAAACCTTAACCATAGTTCACCATCTATGCTTGCCCATGATCTAGTGGGATTTCTTGAAATCCTCAAGCGAAATTGCTGGTCATAAAACAGCCATTTTGAAGTCGGGCATTCATCTGCAACATTTCTAATTATAATCATGTACCTTATTAATTCAGTAGCTTTGTTAGGGTGATTTTCAATTAATACCTGTAAGTAATTCAAAAAGGCATTTGTCCAAGTGTTTATATTATCAATTGCCTTAACCTTTTTAACTCTTTGTTGAACAACCAACTTGCCGTTAATAATTTCTAAATTACACGGCTTTTGGTCTATGTTACTTTCAAAATTCTGTCTAAGAAAAAGTGACAGATCCACATATTCAAAATTCCAAACTTTTTCTTTTAAATTTTGAGAAATGAATATGTCTGTCTCACCAGAAAAGCCAGGCACAAGAAGAGGTTCATTTTGTGAGGGATCAGTAATGTTCTGTAAAGTAATAATTTCATTACCCTGATGTGCTGGTGCAGCTGTTTGGGAAGAACTTTCTATTCTCTGCACTTGGCAATCAACTGCTGCTTGCTGAACTTGGATTTGCTGAACTGGAGGTTCCTGAACTTGGGGTGGTTGAACTTGTAATGGTTGAACTTGGGGTGGATGAACCTGGGGTGGCTGAACTTGTGGTGGCTGAACTTGTTGTGGCTGAACTTGTGATGGCTGAACTTGTTGTGGCTGAACTTGTGGTGGCTGAGCTTGAGCTGGCTGGTGACCATCTCTGTCTTGATGTGGTATATTTGGTACATTCCCGCCTTGTCTATTTCTTAATGGGTAATGGCGCCGACCCGCTCCCCGTCTAGGACGTCCTCTTGGCATATTTAAATAAAGAATAAATAGATTACATTTTTGAAAATATTAATTAAAACCACTTAACCTATTTCTGTAATTATACATAGTAAAACAAAAATTCCATTTTATAAATACCCATATAATTTATCACTCGCTTCATTCAGTTACATAAATATTACTCAAAAGCATGACATCATAAAGAGGAAAAGTTAGCGTTTCTACCATAACTCCTTTCTAACAGCAAGGACTATCGAAATTATAAAACAAGCATATGCATTATACATATATATATATATATATATATATGTGTGTGTGTGTGTGTGTAAGAACGTGAATACTAGTAGTTTAAGTTCTTTAAACATTGTAAAGTTTGTAAAAAAAGCTTTCCATGGAATTTAATCTACAATTAATAGTTCAAATTTAACAGCTTGTCTTTAAACGTAATTACAACGTTGATAACAACATTTAATTGTTGTCGACTCAAATGTAAATTGTACTTATCTTAAATACATGTCGACTATATAAAGTCTGCACGAGCAAGGCGGGTGGTGTATTCCCGCCAATTTCAACACGTGGCAATGTCCCATATGCTATTATTTCTAAACAAATACCTAAGTTAAACGGGGAATAAAAACATACATAGTTTGTCATTAAATAATATAATATGTTAAAATTAAAATCAATTTTAAGTCTTGAATATTTAAATTTAAACTTCAACTTCGAAATCAATAAAGTTATTCAAGCCCTCCGTAAAGTTAAACAGTTCACAATTTAACATATGTATCGGCCTACATTGAATTGAAGTTGCAAACATTTAACAAAATAAAATACAAAATGTACTTATCTGAAGATGCAAACTTTCTTGTTTCCTACCAATTCAACGTCTCCACCTGGTATAAATTTAATCCGCACACCTTCAAACTAGCCATGAAAGACTGAAGTAGTCGAGTGCTCCGCTTATATACTACGAAGGTCGCTTACGTACAAAGAAATTTAAACACACAAAACATTAGGAATTATTGTAATAAACGAATTTAATGTAAGTGTAAATTAAATTACATTAATTTTAAACACCTCTTCAGTCCAATTAAGGGTATAACCTTTCTCAAATGTTATTTTTCTTTTACTAATTCTGACTGTGTCTCCAAGCTCATATTTTAGTTTACTAGTTTTCTGGGATTCAGGGTATAGGTTTCTAAATACTGTATTTTCATTCATCTTTTTGCTTGCATCGATTGGTTTCATTTTACTTGAACTGTTATATTGATCAACCAGGTGTTGAATGACATCAGGGTAATTGTATGTGTTGTTAGCACTAAAATACTTCCACATTTTTGTTTTTAGAGCGCGATTAAAACGCTCGACTACAATGGAATTGCCTTCATTGAATGTGTGATATATATTAATTCCGTGTTCATTTAATAATTTCTTAAACTACTTTTGGTTATAGAACTCCGACCCTTCGTCAAGCCACAATCGTTCTGGCTTTTTGCCTTGTTTTAATATCCCAGCAAACGCCTCTGTAACTTCCTGACCTGTTTTAGTTTTTAACGGGATTGCACAGGCATACTTGCTAAAGATATCAATTACCGTTAGTAAATATTTATACCCTTTATTATCCCGTGAAAAGACTTGCATATCGACGAGATCAGCAATCCAGGTGTCATCGGCGTAAGCCACCTCCACCCGCCTTTGAGGAAATTTTCTACGTATTGGTTTATGAAGTTCTTCTGCTAATTGATAAGTCCATTTTATTTCTTCTTTTTTTGCTTTTTTTCTACCCCAAGAACTAATTTACTTTTTACTCGGATTGCATCCTGAACAATTTTTTTATTTACTGATTCTCCAATCGACTTTGGTTTAACGGACTTAAGTTCTTTTAACATCTTGTCACAAGCTTGTGTATTATCGGGATTATCACCTTAACAAAGATCATGAGATCTACAAGTAGCATCTAATTTATTTTTAACCGGAAGGTTCATTGCATTATACGGACCACAATAATTAGTGCCAGGAAGTGTAATACCACCTTTAGGTATAAAAGGTTTCATGGCTTTGTGTATATCTAACTTCCCGCCGGAGGCTTGTTTAATGAACTTGGATTTAGTTATTCCGCAACTTGCACATGTAGACTGTTCCATGTATCGATTGTTTTTAGTCCTAACCACCCTAGGATTAACTGACCCTGTAACTTTTTTTCCTTAACACAATAACTAGGACCTCCGGTCCCGACAAAGGTAGAACCTTTGTTACTCATTTTTTAAAATATGACATAATAAGTTTTTCGTTATAAATCCTATCATTCTGGTGAAGTTGTTTATGTAAGACATCATACAAGTCATAATCCTGTATTTGTTTTAAAAAGAACAAACAGAAATATCCGCATGAAAATCTAAGTTTGTGTTGATATTGTATATCACTGTACTCATTTGTAGGGCTTTGACCCGGACGAAGGCCCCAACCATTGTTTCGAAACTCTTCTGGTGGAGGTAGGCCATAAGGGTCAAAATAGATATTACCTGACCAACAAACCCAGTGTGTTCCTTCACCTGTTTTATCATCTAAATTTAACACACCACAGACACGCTTGTCGCAGACACTGGAAATATCGGGTAAGTTATCTCGAAACACCTTAAAAATTTTTAATCCCTATTTTTTTTACCTAGTTCATAATTTCAAAGTTACTTAATGGCTTTAAACTTTTTTTTTACCCTTCCCGTACCTTTTCGGGAGCATCTTGTACTCTCTTTTTACACGGTCTATTTGCAACCCTTTACCAAATAAACTGGCTATTAATGATATTCCAAGACTAGCTAACATACCAAGGAAACCACCTGCTTGTTGTTTTCTAGTTAACCTTAACCCACGACCTATTTGTAATCCTTTTATTTGACGTTGAGTTAAATGGTCCACGTAAGGAGGCGACAGGAGTATTGGGATTTTGTTTTGGGGTATAGGTATTATAGCTCCCCC
>JAOXYI010196178.1:0-11174 GCA_028566495.1 Lithophaga antillarum | reverse complement strand
ATAAGTAGAATTTTTATTAAATCTACTCAGTATAGATAATAAACTTACTTTTTAAATGATTAAATTTCAGTTTTACTGAAAATTTTACATATTTAATTTTCATTTTCATACTGTGAATTTCCAGTTTGTTGTACATTTTATTGTTATTGGCTGTACAACCCTAAGAAATAAAATTTCTTTGTTTTTTAAGGATTATAAGTAGAATTTTTATGAAATATACTCAGTATAGATAATAAACTTACTTTTTATATGATTAAACTTCAGTTTTACTAAAAATTTTACATATTTAATTTTCATTTTCATACAGGCTTAATTTCCAATTTGTTGTACATTTTGTTGTTATTGGCTGTACAACCATACAAAATCAAATATCTTCTTTCTTGAAAGATATTAAGTAAATCTATATAATACATGTACATGTAATAAACTTACATTTTAAATAATTAGTTATCAGTTTTACAATAAAAGAAAAGAAGAAAAAGTAGAGAAAAACCATCATTTAAAATGTAAAAGACTAGTTCAGAATACATTGACACCAATTCAGAAGGAGTCGAGTATAATTCAGACTGGTTAAGACTAAGTGGAGATTAGTTCAGAACTCGAATACTTTGGTTGAGACAAATCTAGTAAAAATCAGACTAAATCATACTGGCTCGAGTACAAACATTTTTTTGTGTTATGTACAGTACATATCCTTTTTTTTCATTTTATGTGTTATGGATTTTGCACCGGTCCCGCATGCCTAATAAATTTTGCACGGTCTCTAAGAGCACTCAGTACAGCTGTTGATGTTTACAAATATAGCTTTTACACAAGATTTTATAGATGAAGTCCGAGCTATAGGCTAAATACTCACAACTACAAATACATGTATTACAATCACCATTTTGGGAAAAAAAAAACATTCATACAGTGATACGTTTGTTGATATGCACGTTAATTGATTATTGTTAAAAGTAAATTATATTATTTGGAATTATAATTTTACATCAAAGAGCTTCATGTGTGTTGCTGTTAAATTGAGAAGTGAAAACTGTGATTGATTGATTTAATTGATTGTAGTTTAATGCCACTTTTAGCAGTTGTGACCAGCATTTGTACATGTATATTTGGTGACCAGTTTTAGTGGTAGAAAACCAGAGTACCACGGCTTCAGCAAGTAATTATAAACTTAATCACATAATTATAAAGTACTAGTATTGATGAATGCATGTGTCAACTGACGGATGAATTCTTTAGCATATGATTTCTTATTGCAGATTTATGATCGTCTTCAGCCTTTAGGTATTTGTCTAAGTTACGAACAATCCCAGCATTTACTACAAGAAACTGGTCAGACATATACCAAACAACTAGCAACTGCCCTTAAAGAAGGAAAAAGATTACGAATAGTTGGTGACAATGTTAACTATGCTGTTGGCATCAGAGAGCAAAGAAAAGAAAACAGTGGTAAAACGAAAATTCTACACCATGCTTTTGCCAGTGTAGCACTTATTCATGATGTTGATTTTAGTGAACTGCCAACAAACAAACCCCAGCGTCCTTGGACTGACCTGTCCATTCAGGATTTCATGGTAAACAGAGATGAGTATAATATGATTCGAGATGACTACATCTTACACATTGTCAAGGCAGCAGTTAAGCATATTCCATTTTTTAAATTCCTTGGGGAAGTTATATCAGATGAAAGTCCACAAAATCAGGATGTTCATACATGTACCAAAACACAAGTGATACCATTAGAAACAGTGTTAAAAAACGAGCAGTACTATGCAGATGTTGTTGATATCATGGCAGGATATGAAGACATCATTGAAAAAACATTTAGTGATGCTGGAATTGAACTGAATGACAATACAAAAATCCATATCGGTGGAGATCAGTTGACACGAGAACGCTTCTCAGGTGCAAAAGCTTTAAGAGCTGCAGAGATCAGTATTAAAGACAAATTTGGACACTTGGGCCCTATTACTTTTGAAATGTTCCATCTTTTAATGAACTACTTACAAGTATTCTTTGACTATCTGTATAGTGACAAAAGTACAAGTGATCTTGGCACTTTGAAATGTGAAATAAATAGAATAATGAGGACTCAAGTTGACTCAGATGTTAAAAATGCATATGATGCAGACAAAGACTTTGTTATTTCTTTTGTGGATGCTTACCTTGTTGAACTTGTCTGTGAATATTTTGGACTAGATGATCATATGTCTTCACCCACTAAACACATACCAACAGAATTTGCATCAAATGACCAGAAAAAGCAATGGATGACAGAAGTATTTGGAAAAATGGTAGATGATGTAGTGTGGCCAAGGCATCTCGATACCCATGACCAGAGTAGAAGTACCATTGGTAAGTAACATTTAAATGAAAAAGAAAGGATAAGGATGTAAATGCAAATGAGATGAACCTCTATAAACACTATTTATTAAGGAGATGGTCAGAACATACACAGAAACAGCACACTGATTGCTTAGTCTTGATGGATTATTCTTAAAGTAAATGTAAGGCTTAAACAATGAACAAGAATTACATATGTATACCTACATCAAGTACAAGACAACCCCTTATATGCACATGAGCAATTTTTCAACAACGTAGCAAAATGACAATGTCATCTTACCGAAATATACCGACATTTATATTGATTGATTTACATAACAGGACTTAACATCACTTTAAGCAATTTTTCACCCAAATCGTGGCAACCAGTTTTATTGGTGGAGGAAACTGGTGAGAACAACGGACCTTCAGTAAATAACTTGTAGTAAACTTTATCCAGTAAGGTATGAGTCTAGTGCACAGACCACTCAGCCCCCTGTTGGCGTTATACATTAACTAGTGTTCCCCATGCTCGGATCCATAAGAAGGGACATACATTGCACGTTTACAAACTGTATAAAAAAAAGCCCAAAATACAGTTAAACCATTGTAAACATTGTATAATATTTCAGTTTACTTTTAATGATCATAAAGTCACACTATCAGAAGACAGTATTAAGCTTCTTTGATGGAGTGACCACAGCTTTATTGCAATATTTATTGTATATTTATGTAATACATGTATTTCATTATTGTGTATTTTTCAGAGGATGGACAGTATATAACAATGAAGGTGAAACTGTCAAATGGAAAGGAGATTAATCTGAGTCCACGATTGCCGGAGAAAAAATCAGAAACAACAAATGATAGTGACAAAGTAAAGAATTATGCGCACTTGGTTCTTGAACTAGGTTTGCTTTTTAAGGAGCTTCTTGTGGTTTGCAAATCACCAGATCGCGGTAGGCTTTTGAGACTTCTGAAGCATAGTATGACAGTCTTTAAATCTAAATCAAACAATAGTAAATATGCTTTTGAAATTCACCGATTTTTGATTCAACAAATAAGTACTTTATCTGAGAGGGAAGCAGCAGAAGTAGTGCAAGGAATGTTTGTTAACACTAAAGGAAAGCCAAATAGTTGTATTCCTGCTGACTTGCAGATGGAGTATGTTGTAAAAACAATAAAAAAACACATCAAGCATATGTATTCAAATAAGTCAGAGAAAAATATTGCAAACCATACACGTGGTCTGTCAGGGGTGCGTGATATATCTGAACATTTTGATGAGGTAACCAATGTAGTGGTTCGATGCAAAAAACACAAAGCAAAAGATTCAGCTGGAGATGAACTTCTAATGATTCATGATTTAAGAAAGTTGCGACCATTTTGTTTTCAGCCAGGACGATTGCATGTTGCTTTTCCAAATGTTAAGAAATCTGTGATAGACTATCTAAAAATAAATGACTATCATGCCTGGATTAAGTCTCGTATTCTTGTAAATGCAAATGATTTAGGGGATTAGTTAGGTTGACACTGTTGTACTTGAAGTACAAAAGAAAAAATGCTGTTATTGTTGTATATCTGAAGATAATCAAGAATATGTAGATATTTACTACCCTAATTTCATATGATACTGTGCACATTCAAAAAAGTAGATTTTTGTAAGTTTTCACCCATTTTCTAATATCCAGTCCCAAAATGTATTGTGCACTTGATCTAGCTTTTTCATTTTGGTACTTTACATGAGTTTATAACATTTGTATAATAACAAGTGGTTAAATATGGATATCAGCAGTACCTCTGATTTCATCACAAGTATTTTTCATGCTTTTGAATGTTTTTTATTATTTAATATTTTGCTGACTCGGAAGAACAGATTTGTTATCATCAGTGCTTTTCAAATGCAAACCATGTAGTGCTTTTATAGTGCTTTAAACAGAATAATAATGATATACGTACAGTTAAGTATTTTTCTCGATCTTTTGTAGCCTTTGCTTTGAAATGAAAGTACAGTACATTGTATTCTGTTGTTTTGTTTAGTGCCAAACACAAAACACTTACAGGCAGTCTGATCAAAAGCTGTGGTTATTTCATAATTCTTTAGTGTTGAATTGTTAAGTTTTTGTTATATGAAATGGTGCTAGAGTAGTTCGCATGTGAACAAAAGAAAATCATCGATCATCACTTAGTGCAAAGTTGTTTTTTTTTATAAATCTTAACACCTTCATTTGTCCAGTATTTTACATGGACATAGTGCTCTGCTAAATCTGTTTTTTTTAATCACATCTTGTAGACTTGGTAAATATTGTTGCTGATGTATATTTAAATTGACTTTTTTCCAAACTTTGTCTTAATCATTTTTAGTGCCAGCCTGCTTGTTAGTTTTTTTTGCACATTTTTCAACGTAATTTCACAGTTGAAAATGGATTCTTTTTTTTTATTTACCAAATAAAATTTAGAAAAAAGTCCCTTGTTCAAATTTCTGTTATTGTTTAATATTTGAAACATTTGCATTGTTTTTTTTTCCCAATAAATATGCATGATTAGATCAGATGTGACATGTACAAAATGTACCTTTGTACACATGAAATATTTTGGATATATTTGTCATGTTTGTAGTGCTTTCTTATTTATACAAATGTACGTCTCATATTTGCTTTTTGATTGTAACATGTAGTTGACACCAGCAACTTTATAAACTATTGTACATTGATGGTGCTGGTCACACTTAGATCATGTCGTTTTTGCTATGATTAGTTAACATGTATTTTGTCTTACTCTGTTCAGTTAATTCATCATTGAAGAAAGCTTACAATTGTGTAATCTTGTTATTTAATATTCAAATGTTTGACTACATGTGCCTTACAGTAAGGTCTGCTAATAAAATATTTCATATAACTTTTTTGTTTTACACACTTCATTTCAAGGCAGTGCATTTCTTGAAGTATTTGTATTGCAATGAATTTCATCTTATGTCTGATGTGTTGAAATGGGGCTTAGCCATTTTTGTCTAACCTGTGATGGAAGCTGAGACATTTGTGAATCTACATTTGTTACATGTATGTTGTGGCTCTGAGTATTATTGTATGTAGAATCAAGAATGTCCAGATAAACCTATGGCTTACAGCAAGTAATTTGTAAACTTTCTCACGTAAGAAATCTGGTAGAAAAAAAATCAGCAACTGTTGTCAATCAAACCAAACACCAACACATAACAAAAAAAACTCCCAAGATACAAAAAGTGAACAAGTAATAACTCAACAGCACAAATTACACAAGACGATGAAAATCACGGTCTGGCTTGAAGCAGGCATATAAAAATGTGATGATTAACCAAGTAATGGGATCACAACAACCAACCACACACCTGTTGTTTTTGTAATGTGATAACACATGTATGTATGCATTACCACCATGTTATAGGACACAAGTGGAATTTGCAGTTGTACTCATAAACTGAACTTGTGTCTGTGTTCTGAGGTTTGGACTTACATGTTTGTATTGATTGGACTGGCAGCGGTTTCCTTTTTTGTTGTGATCAGTTGGATAGGTGACCATTATTGTTGATCTTTTCATTATTGAATGAACAGTGGTGCATTGGGGGGCCTTGGTGTCTAGGTAGTTAGTCATATGTACTGTTGTTCACTGGCATGTCAACACTGGGAAATGTGTTAAGACAGCAACCTTAGTTGACAAGGACACCACAATATAGCTGAAATGTCATAAAACCCCATTCAATCAATCAATCAGTGGTGTATTGAACCTTTCCAAAGTGATCGGCCTACAAAATATAGCGAAACCCTTTTAAAAAGACCACTCATAGGATTCAACAAGTGGTCTCTTAAGACAGATGGTCTGTTAATAGAGGGCAATTTTAATACATATCAGTGAAGTATGATTTTTAAGTTGTCTCATTATACAGTTGGTCTCACAAGCAGGTTTACTGTATGATATTTTGTAAGTGTAGATGGAAAGCTTGTTCAGTTAGTTTGCAGAAAGTATTTTTGTACAACTGCAAAAATTTGTGTAATGGTATGGTTATGTTGTCATCATCCTCGGTTAGCAATCTGATGTCTATGTTGTAAATTTAGTTCCATTGACCAGTTCTTTCGATATTTTATCAAAATTGATAAAAGTTTGGTTGTAAATGTATTGGGAAGAAAAAGTGAACGACAATCTTGGGAAGATGAATGATACCAATTACTTGCAAAAGGTTGATGGTTCTCTCTAGGCATTATGGTATCTTCCACCAATAAACTGGTCATTATAATATAGCTGGAAGTGGTATTAAGCCTAATGTAATCAACAAGTGACAAACAAATGTTTACACTCATTTTAAACAGCCAGGGTTACTAAATTTTAGTTTTTCTGTGTTGTGTTTTCTGTTGCACGTTCATGTATTGTTTGTTTGTTCTCGTCTTCCTTGTTCCCGATGTTGCCTATGTCCTCGGATTGTTCATCCTTGAATGCCCATTTGGTTTTCTCTCGCCTTTCTTGCAACTTGCTGTTGTCATATTATGCTTTTTATTATAAGAGGAAACAGTAAACTTGACACCATATAGAATAGGGATCTTTCTTTTTTCATGGTTAATACACCAATGTTTACATTGTAAGTCTAGTTTTCCCCAAGTACTATGACATCTTCCACCAAACAACTTTTTTTATTGTACATGTAAGTCTAGGAGGAAGGCTACTCTAGTGTGACAACAACCTTATCCAGGTACAGACAGACTGATCCAGTACAAAGTAAACTGCCACACCCCATTTTCAAGGAGAAAAAAACTCCACCCATGGAGCATGGTATTAGCCCTTTTTTTTTCAAAAACATTAGTGATCAGACCCCCCCCCTACAAGTCTTAACCTGTATTGCAACATGACATCCAGGAAAAAATACTGCACCAAATCAGATAAAAAACATGAAATGCCTATATCTTGCGAAAATTGCAATCTGGCCTCTCTGATCCCTTATATCTAGAAAACCGTATGATTTACATAAAAAATCTGTTGACATTGTACTGAAAGATCTTGCCGCAAGGAATCCAATGAAAAAACTGCATCAAAAATAAAATATCCATACACAAAAATCAAAAATCCCTTTTGCTCCCTTTTTTACAAAACAGTAGGGGCCAGAACCCCAAGATTGAACTTGACCTGTATTTTGTGTCAAGGAATATTGTGTTAAAATATTAAAGAATCGATCTTACAGACCAAAAGATAAAGCATGAAAACCAACTGTCCACAGACGATGAATACAGACCCATACCATAATACGTCCACAATTTTTTACCGCTGTACAAAAAGGCAAAAACAACTTGTTTAAAGGGGAATAATAAAATCTATATTAAGATCTCCCTATACAGATCATGTCAGCCTAACATCTGTAAGGTTTGACTTAATACATGAATATGGACATAAGCAAAACTGAACATGCTGCAGGTGCACTCAGTTTGTACCTTATGTGTTAAAGTTTACCAATTATTTGCTGAAGGTCGGTGGATGCTCCGGCTTCCACCACCAATAAAACTGGTCTCCACGATACACATGATACAGCAGAAAACTTGCTTAAAGTGGCATTAAACCCATTCAATTAATCAATCGTTACTTTTAACCAACTTAGAAAATAGAACCTTCTTTAAGCCATTACTACAGTTCCTTTTAGGAGGTATAGCATATCATCCAATGGAATAAGCCATACATGGTGTATGATGTTGATCAGAATTGTAATATTCTAGAACATAGCATGAACTATACAAATTTAATAAAAGTATACAATGCAGATCCTTATTTATTCATACAATATGGATCCTGTTGAAAAATAAGAATTAAAGTTTTCTTTAAACAGTTCTTAAGAGTGTGACTTTCATGACAACATATTACATCTTCACACTGTTTCTTTTAAAAATGTTACTTCATAGAGAATCACAAGCATGCTGTACAATTAACGCAATATTTTCTGCATACTGAATGTCTAAATATGGAAACCTTCCTAAAATATGTGAAACTGTCTTGAGATTGTCACAATCATTAATGATTTTACTTATCAGATCACAAGATAGTCCTGTGGTTGGTATATTAGTTGGCATTGCTGCTGCTTCATTTTCTGCCTGGAAGTACTGTTGAAGCAGTGATTGAAGAATACTGTGCATGTTATTTGCCAGCTTTGGTTTTTTGGCTTTACACTGTGTGTCTTCATACAATGGTTCAGCGCACAATGAACAGTCACAGTTTTTCTCACAATTGTCACAGCAGTCATGACCATTTACATTTTTAACAAATTCACTTCCAAAGTAACTGCACAGATTTTGCCATCGACAATCAGTTGTTAACACAAAGTCCCTGACTTCCTGATCAATGGGCATATTCTTTCCTATATCATACTTGTTGTAGTAAAGAATTGCAGATGATGAACTTCCATCCCGGCCTGCTCTCCCAACTTCTTGTAGATATGCTGAAAAAATCGAAATGGCATATCATTGAATTATATTCAAGAAATAAAAGCAGATCAAAACCAAAAAACCTGACCATACATGTACCACCTGAAACCATTACATTATATGTCGTACCTTTGGCATAGCAATTTTTCATCTACAAACGTTTCCTTAACTTGAAAATTAATTAGTATAAAGATCAGGATGTGGTAAAATTAAAATGAAGAAAACCTTGCTACATGCAGACATGTATATTAAAAGATACAATTCAAGTTACTGACATAATATATCAAATGCATGAAACTAGAGCATGTGTCCATATGTCATGGAAACCCTGCCCCATATAAAAAAACTGTATGTTGGTTTAATTGTAATCGCTTAGTTTTTCTTTGCACTTGTTTCTGTAATTTGGTTATGTGCTTACAAGAAATCGCTCTGTTTTGCTTTTCAATTTTCAATATGAACACTAATGATGAAATACAATTTTCCAAATATGCATCTAATGCATCCATAGTTTACTGGTATTTGCTGTGTCAGTATTATTGAAAATAACACTAGCTGAACTTAATATTGTAAATTCAAGATGAAGCATTGTTCCTTTACTTTTACTGACCCTATAGTGTACCATGTTTTGTCTTGCTTGCATTTACATCCATATCCTCTCTTTTATAATTACTTTAACTTCATATTGCAACTTACTTTCTAATGAATTTGGCACTCCATAATGTACAACTTTCTTTATATCTGGAGCATCGGTCCCCATACTATAGGCCTCAGTTGCGAATAAAAGGCGAATACTGCCACTATTCATCTGCTTAACAACATCTGTTTTTAACTGAAAAAGAAACAAAATTTATAATGATAATTTATGAATGCACATGAGACCTCAACATCACACTGTATTCAGTTTATCAGAGATTTTTCACATTGAAGGACACATACAAAAGTGCCATCAATTTCAGATAGTTATGCACAACTATTTAGCATGGTAGTATATGTATAGTAATAATACAAATGTTCTTAATCAATCATCGTATGGCACAATATATGACCTGGATTTGTGTCAATCATATTTTTATTCATAAGTTTTCTGATAAAGTTTACCAGTTACTTGCCATAGCAGGTGTTTTTCTACATGCAGTTTTTATTTGTGCCGTCCTTTATCATGTTTATTGTTAATGATCTGTTATCAGGAAGAATGTTTTTAATGTCCTTTTTTTCCCCGGGTTGATACCAGTTAAGAACTAATTTTGCTGTTTGGTTTTTTTTTTCGTCCTTAAAAAGGGTGATGAAACTGTTCAGAATTGTTAATCACCCCAAAGTGTAAAATCACTGCATAGGCCTAACAATGATTTCTATACATACTATACATTATTTTACATATATTTTATTTTGGAATTTCTATATCTCAACAACCTTCTCTCATAAATTTCTAATTTCAGAAATAAGACCAATTTCAAAAATAAGTAAAGTTTCAGTTGATAGGAATTCCTAGTGCATTACCATGATTACTGTCAGTACAGATTCCTGTCTCCATCAATAAAACTGGTTGCCAAAATATAGCTGGAAAATTGCTGAAAGTGGCATTAAGCTTCAATTCAACTTTTTTTTTTTACTTTAGTAATAATTTACCTGTTCTGTGCATGGAGCATGGTATTGTGAAACCATTCGTTTTAAATCATCGTCAACTGGTGTTCCATCATTTTCTGGTAAGAATGTCATCTGATAGCCAGCAGCACACCATTTCAACTTTGAATATACTACAGTCTTTTGAAAGTTCTCTTTTTCTTCTTTTAACTTGTCTACTAGTGGACCAATTACAGTCTGGTATGAATCAAATGTATTTTGTGCTGGTCTTTTATGACACATTAGTTTAATATTGTCTCGTACAACTGAGGTTTTCACAATTTTAACAGATTTCATTGACAGCGAACGTTTAATTGTCTCACATGTTTTCTTTGTTGCCGTTCCAGTTAGAGCTAGCATCTTAGCAGCAGGAAATGCAGATCTCAACTGAGAAATTCTCTTATAATCAGTTCTGAAGTCTTTACCCCACTTTTCTATACAATGAGCTTCATCCACAACAATGTGTGTCACATTTTCCTGCCAACTTAAATTCTTGAAAATGTCAAAGGCTGTTTTGTTTAAAACATGCTCTGGATGTCCCATAACAAAACGAAAACTTGAATTTTTGAATTTACACAACATACAATCACAATGTTGAACATGAACAGCAGTTTTCTCCTTTAAACGTTCGATCAGCTCAGGTGATATACACACTGCTTTATCACCGTACCTTTTCATTTGCTCCGTGATGATAGAATTCAAAGGATTGATAATAATTATCGTAGGATCTTTCTTCTGTGAAACGTATGACAACGACTCGAAAATCAGTGACTTTCCATACCCAGTTCTCAAGCA
>JAOXYI010196068.1:0-11176 GCA_028566495.1 Lithophaga antillarum | reverse complement strand
TTGACGAATGCATCACAAAATAATCAAGAGGATATTTTCTTGATACTAGATGCAGGTTCCATGAACCAAGAACCTTTGGTTTTAGTACATCAGATAGTTGATTTTCATTCATCCTACAACAAAGGGAATCTCTCAGTATTCCAGCTCCTTGGAAAATTCCTTTGATTTGATATTTTGATTTTTCTATTTCCGTGAACGTACGTTGTAAGTCGTCTAGGTTTGCTATGTCTGTTGAAAATGTTCGTATCTGACATCCTGTGTTCACACACAATGTTTCTAATGCTTTCTGTTTTTCATCATCGATTTTTCGACGTGATAGACTGATGACCTCACCAGCTCCGTGTGATGCTAACAGATTAATGAGTTCCCATCCCAATCCTGTGAGTCCTCCAACAACTATATAACAACAGTCTTTCCTAAATAAAATGTTCTGTGGTATTTTGATTGAATTATACTTTCTAATATTTAGTGGCAAGGTTTTGCAAGGTATCTGTAAGACAAAAGAATTTCCATTCGGTTTAGTGGGTAACTCTTTTATCTCAAGTGCGTGTTTATGCAGAAACTGGAAAGCTAGAGGGCACAATCCTGTAAGACTACGCTTTGATAAAACATCTTCTGTTCTCAGTGATTTAACATCTATATTTTCCACCTCCATCAAAATTTGCAAGCCACTACTTAGGAAAGGTGCTAGAGTGACGATCCATTTCACTGATGCTTTTTCCATGATACTTTCTATGTCTGTAACGTCAAATCGTCTAAGTGGTATAATTGTTGTCGTGTTTGGCGAGGTAGCACCATATTTTGTACAAATTTTAACATAACAGTTTTTCGCACTTTCCAATATAAGCTTAAGTATTCTTCCGGGTAAGAAGTTCCCTTCTTCACACAAAATAATTATATTTGCTTCATTTCTCACATAGTCGGCAAGTGCATGCATCAAAACTGCTACAAGTAACAAACCTGGTTTATATCCTGGAATATTTTTAACAGGGTATACACAAGAAGAAGGAATGGAAACCTTACTTTCTACTTTCACTGGATAACACGCGACAACAAGTTCACTCCGCTTATCATCTATTTCAACTGAACCATTTTTTATAGTACTTAGTACATTTGGGTGTGCTTTAGCTAGTACTTCGAAAGTCAATAAATTAAACCCAAACTCGTAATTTTCTGGCCATACAACAACCCTGTTGTTAGTCGTGGGTAGTGTTGTTGAATGAAGCATACTGCTATGCAGACAAACATCTTCAACTACAAGTAGGTGATGATTCTCTGTAACTTCGGTGTCTTCGGATTTTAAAACGCAGAAAGTGTCTGAAATGTCATTTGGTCTTTTTGATTTCATTTCAAAATTACAGTGATCATCTATGATCCCGTTGCGAAAAGTTGGAGGCTGATCATCAATTTGATTTTGTTGCAGGTGATTGGTGAATAATTTTCTGTCCACTATAATCAGCTCTCCGTATTTGTTACCAGTTTTACTTTCATTGTTTAGAAGACTTACAATAAACTCTTTGGTCGACAGAACAGATGGTTGACAGTCTACAAGACGAATGTCCAAAGTATCATGTTCTCTAATGATAGATCTTACTAGTCCCCATAACTCCGAACCGAAAAGATTGACAACAGTACGTTTTTTGTCGTCATACACCTGAGTGTTTTCTGTAATAACCATTACACGTATATTTCTTTCAATAGTATTTAAACACTGTACAATTGCAAGCATGACCACGCATGTGTTTTGAATTGTTACCATAACTCTTTGCCCAGATGTGGAGTCTTCCATATTTAGGCCTGGTATAAAGCATATTGTTGTTATCTCAGAACAAGCTTGAAGTTTAGAACAAAAGACTTTCTTTTGTGCAATCAATGAAGAATTCTGGTCTAATAAATATGTATCGACTTGTATCTCCGACAACCCCTCTTTGAATGTTGATAAAATATTGCTGTTAAATGAACACAGCAATATGTTTTCCTTTTCCCTTTTGGGCGTTTGTGTTTCTAACATTTGACTAACTGGTACTTCATCCCATACAACTGAATATTCCAAGGAAGTAGTTGATAAGGAATCTCCAACATATCTTATTCTGAAGTCTCTTACTTCGGCAATAACGTCTCCATCGACTGTTAGTAAAAGCATGTCATACATTATTTCTTTACTGGACCTATGCTTGATTTCAACAAAACCAATCATCTGTCTTTCAGGAGCACGTTTTAAACTAAACTGACCTATTCCTGCAGGTAAGAGGGTCCTATCGTCATTGTCATCAGACTGTAATACTCCAGGTGTCTGTAGTAGGGCATCCAATATTGCAGGATGTAGATGTGTCTTTTTAACGTCTTTCCAGATCATATTTGACACATTTATTTGAACCATGCACTGTTCTGTGTTTCTGAATGAATTTCCAAGAATTTTCAAATTGTCACCATAAGAAAAGCCTAATTTACCCAGAGTTTTGTATGTCTCGTCAGCTGTTTGAAAATGGGGACACTTTTGGCGAATGGCATCGATATCTATTTTATTACGCCATCTGAATTCACTTTTGTACTTTATACTGAATCTTGCTATTACATCTTTATCTTTATTCACCGCACCTGTCAAGTCATTTGTACTAATATCGCTAACGATCACTGCTGCTGAGTACGATTTTCCTGGCGAAAGAACTATAGGTCGAACAAAATCAAGTTTTACATAAAGATCCTGTGTTCTGTTCTGTGAACACATTTGTCCAACCTCAAGTGCTATTTCTACATAAAATGCTCCAGGTACAACAATCGTATCCGAAACTAAGTGTTCAAAAACAAATGGAGTACTTATCTCGTTTATATTTAACCGAAATTTCGCATCGGCTATCCTATCTATAAACAGGTGTAATCCGGTTTTCCAATTTAAGCCTTGATTCTTTAGAAGACGAATCTCTGATTCAAAAAGTCTCTTTCTAGATTGAAAAACATATCGTGGTAGATTACACAGTTTGCCTATGCCTTTGTAAACTTTGTTCCAATTCAAATTGACTCCAAATACAAATAGTTCAGACACTGAATTTAAAAGAGTTTCTGATTCCTTTCCTTCTTTCATGGAAGGGAGGCACACTGCATCATTTTTGTCATAAGAATCACTTAAATGTGGCCACAAAACGGGTTTTGGACCTATTTCAAGGAAAATGTTGAATGATTTGTTGTGGCCAGCACACATCACAGCGCGTTTGAACTGGACAGGCTTACTTACATTGCTATTCCAGTAACAAGGATCCTTAAAGTCGTTGTGACTGGCTTCTTTTCCTGTCACTGTTGATATAATTGGTATTGTTGGAGATGTCCCTTTCAGATGACTTAAGTTTTCTTCCAAATGGCGACCAGCTTCTTCTGTGTGGTGGCTGTGATATGCGCATTGCACATTTAAGTCTCTAATAAAAATCAAGTCACCTTTACTTTCTGACAATCCCTCTCTAATTGTACCTTTTAATTCATCAATTACATCAGCATTACATGATACAGTGCACGATTTGGAACTATTGTAGACAGCTATGGAGGCTTTTCTTGGAAATTGATTACAAACAGATTCAACATAAACGGTATCACAGTTTCTGACAACAAACATTTTGCCGCCCGTTACCTTTTCTAGTACTTTCGATCTGAAATATATAACTTCCACTGCTTGTTCGAGGGATAAACATCCTGCAGCATATGCGGCAGCAACTTCTCCCACTGATTGGCCTATAACTGCATCTACTTTGATCTCCCAATGCATCCATAGAGACCAGAGTGCTATTTGACAGGTAAATATTGCAATGTGACCTACAAGAGGGTCTGAAATGTCTTCGGAATCAACAAGCAAGTCATAAACTGACCACTGTAGCCACCGACTTAAAATACTGTCGACTTTACGTATGGTGTTTTGTACGATTTCATCTTCTAGCAAAAGTTGCCTGCACATTCCTTTCCATGTTGTTCCCACGCCACAGAAAACGGCAACAATACGTGGGGTTCTAAATCTTGGTACTATTTTATCCGATGTCTGCAGCTTTTGGCATTTAGTCTTGAAATCGGTTAGATTATTGGCAGTAATTGCTACTCTATATTGGAAATGGTTTCTCTTACAAAGTGAAGTGTAAGAAATGTCACATAAAGGATTTTCAGTGTGAGCAATTTGTTCAACAAATTTTGCCAGGGATTCCTTCATGGCAATCGGATCAACAGCCGAGATAAATACTAGATAAGTACTATTTTCACTGAATTCTCTAAATGACCTGTCGAATTTGGTGTACTCCTTGACAATTGCGTGGGAATTGGTTCCTCCAAACCCAAAAGAATTTACACATGCTATTCTTTGCATGTTTTTATCACATTCCCATGGAAAGACTTCTGTAGGAACTTCAAAATGATAACTACTGAAATTAATCTTGTTGCTTAATTTTGAAGATATAAGTGAAGGAACGATTGTTTTGTTTTTCATCATTAGTAAAACTTTGATCAGGCCTGCTACACCGGCTGCAGATTCTAAATGACCAATGTTGGTTTTTGCAGAAGCTATATATATTTTATTGTCCGATTCGTTTTTTCCAAAAAATCTCCCCAGTGTGTTCACCTCGATGGGGTCTCCAGTAGGGGTTCCGGTACCTGTAAGCATAGTATCAAGGAGCTGTATTTTCTAGAAATCAAATTGTTGCAAAAATTGACTTATGAAAATCAAATGAAGAAATTTATCAAATACGATAGGTTGCAGGACTGCTGGAAACGTTATACAGTAGAAGAAATAAGAAATGGACACAATCAAATAATAATTCATATATTGGACAGATATTTAACAACACTTCTTTTCCTGAAATAATTATAAACTATTCCAGAATTGTTAAAGCAAAACAATGCACAACAAACACATTCAAATTTAAGAATAGTCAATAAATACGAAATATCAAATCGTATAACCTCATTAGTTTGCCATATTTTCCCTAATTGTATGAACAATATCCATTTCTCTTTCTTTAAACTCATCCGAAATGATTTTTTTAAAGTTTATTTTGATTTCAAATATGTAGATTTATTACGAAATTTGATTAATCAACTAAATAAATTTAGTATGTACTTTAGTGAATATTGTACAGATCTAATGCTCAAATATCGACAAAACTACACAAATTTCTCTTCAGAACCATCGTGTACATAAACTGACATTTTCTATGTCAACAAATGAACTAGTCACAAAAATTAGAAAGTCTGGTAAGAAACACTCTTCTTATTATATTTGTATTATTGACTGTCATCTCAAAATTGAAACCAGCAATCCAAATATCAAGTTACACCAGAATCAGGTATATGTATCACGTTATGTTGAGGCTTAAAAATGAAATTAAGCAAAGCTAATACGCCGTTACCGATGCATTCCACTGAATGCACATTACAGAAATTAAACCGAAAACCAATATTTGTAATCCCTTTTTTTAGAGGAACAATAATTTTTTTTTAAATACAAAATGCCTTGGATGAAATGAAAATAATAGATGAAATTTTGGTTATTTTCATGGCAGATTGATAATACAAAATGAATGTAGATCAAACTGACAAGCAAACATGAAGAAGTTATTTAAGCAACATAATGACAAATTAAAATTTATAATAGCCGCAAAAGCCTTAATATTCCAACTGACGTTTTACACTTGAAGTAACAGATAATTTACCATGTGCTTCAATGACTTGAATGTCATTTGGATTTACATTGTTTGAAGAATAAATTCGTCGAAGGAGACTTTCTTGTTGACTTGCAGACGGTGCTGTAATAGGGCTTACGGTATGACCATCTTGGTTACAATCAGTTGCAATGGTTGCCCATATGTTACTGTTATTTCTTTTAGCCTGAAATGTTTAAAACCAGTGTAAAATAGAAATCTGTTTTAGACAGAATGTATAACGACGTAGCTCTATTTTGTAAAAACAACATGTATCCACGAAATAGGAGTTGCAGAAAAGTTATTAAACCAAAATATGATTTCGGATATAAATGGATTTCGAATAATCAATGGGTAGTGAAACATTGTGCATACGTTCTATGTATATCTTTTGCATTATTTACAGTAATCTTTAATTTAATGTGCAACTGAGTGAAAATTAATATTTCGCTATACTTAAATCGATGTTTTCAGACTGACATTTTTTATTATTTCAAAATATTGTCTACAATTTAAATCTGGATATATTTGCCAAAAAACATATATCTTACATCTCCTAGCCTCTGTAAAATGACGATTCCGCATCCCTCACCTCTAGCATAACCATCAGCATTATCTGAAAAGGCTTGACACTGACCAGTATGTGATAACATTCGAGCGCGGCTAAGTGGGATAAACAGATCAGGAATCAAAATGCTGTTTACTCCACCACAAATTGCCATAGAACAACGACCTGAAATATTTCCACGATAATAAACTGAAATCAATTGGTGGCTACATGTATAAAGAAATAATGCATTATCATTTAAGTGAAAGAACAGAAGTCTGGTGAAGGAATTTAAAAGAATTTGAGTTGAAACTATATTGGCTAATCTTATTCGACTGAAAATAGAATAAGATATCTTATCTGCAAATGGTTACGATTACAAAATAAAATAAATAAGTAAGTCTTGTCCAATAAATATTTACCTGTTTTAAGATTTTGAACAGCGATGTCAATGGCAACTAAGGCTGATGAACATGCAGTATCTATACACATTGCTGGTCCTAAGAGATTGTAAACATAAGAGACTCGAGCAGCAATGATACTTGTGGCTGTACCTGTTAAACTGTAGTTTGTCATTGCAGCCAAATCGTCAGAATTTGACTGTTTGTAGTCGTCGTTCATAAATCCTGTAAGCATCAATCGTTATAATAGTCCACATAATATAACAACAGTGAGGAATTAAAAACAGCTGTTAAATACGTATACATATACAATACATGCATAATGTCATGAAATATGAAATTTATTTGTATGAGGTTGAGAAACAACTGAAATGTTAGGTTTACCGAGCATATCATCCTGTTTCATGCATATAATAAACATCATCAAAATAACATAAAAGGTTTTGAAAGCATCTCAACTTCATCAACTTCCGGTATGACTGGTGTCCATATAATTTGGTTATGCTGTTAAACTCTGTACATGATCATGGTGCCAGGAGACTTTATTCCTCTATTAGACAGATATATTAAAAGTTTATTTGTTATGGGATTAAATGCGCTTTGAAATGAGTTTATCGATATGTCAACTCTGCCGAATCACTCACAAACTTAGTAAAGTCCGAAGGACTTGATGTAAACTTTGTAAGTGAAAGGCAGAGTTTACACATCGATAAACTCACAAAAAAGGTATTTAATCCTTATAATTCCATTCTAAAAACAATATTTTGAATGCAAAGAAATATACTAAAGTTTTGAGGCGAAAGATCACCGCCATCTTGTTTTTCTGAAAAAGGATTTATCGATGTGTAAACCTTTACGACCAACCAATCAAATTAAAGGAAAATTACACAAATGGAATTATAGACCTATATTTGTACAGTTAATCATATAATTGCAGATAAATATATTTAATTACAATTGCACACAAGGATCATACAATCAGTGATGATTTTTGAAAAGAAAGAAACCTTTTTGGATAGTTACCATCCGCTTTAATATAACGTTTCCTGTAACAAGATAATTTTGAAAACGAATACATCTGAAACTGACCGATCAAACATAGCAATTTAAATAGGAGGCAAACGAGGTAAAATGTGTATTGAAATTCGAACTCAACAGATCACACGAAAGTATTATGCGTTTTGAAAATGCTATGTGAATGTATAATGAAACTGCAAAAATAAATTTACGAATGTGTCACCTATTTAATTGACTGACTGATTGATTGAATGCATTTTTTATGCAACTTTCAGTAATTTTTCAGCTACATCTTGACATTCAGTTTTCATTGGTGGAGGAAGCCGCAGTACCCGGGGGGACCTCCGACCTTCGAGAGAAAACTGGCAATCCTTGATTGGAGTCGAGCACACTTTGCCATGAGCAAGGGTTGAACTCACAACAACAGTGTTGATTTTATGATAGATATGACTAACTTCCTCGACCACTCGGCCACCGACGCTCCTAATATTTAGTTTAAACTGGATTGTAGTTAAAATACTATATACTAAATTACAATGTTTCATATAAATTGTAAAGCAAATAATCTCTAAAAATACTGAATGTCTATTTTAATTTGTTTCAAAAGTTCAACAAAGTCGCAAAATGGATCCAGAAGCGAAATATTCAAATCCTGCTGTTGAAAATAAAACTTTTACATAGATTTGACGAGTGGTTTTGGTATTACTATCTTTTTTTATGTTTTAATTATCTGTGGTGGAGAACCTTTAAAAATGTTTGGCAATTCATTACTATGCATAATTGAGGAGGTGGTGCTTATTATTTTTGCCATGTATTCTATGGATATGTAATCAAAATATTTTACTAGTGTAAAAATTTAAAATGAAGTATCATTGCTATAGGAATAAAATAACAAAACAGATGTGTAAGACTAAATTAAAGGATCTTGCTGTCATCGAAAGACAAACCAGTGACAAAATGATGTAAAAAAAAGATGAGCTAAAAATACATATTTTTTTTAAAATTAATGTCAGAATTCTTAAAAATGACCAAAGTCTGAATCCGACGAATGAATTATTTATACGTTCTTGTAAACAGTAACTAAATATGTTACGTCAACTCGTGAATTACTATGAATGTAGATTTATTCATGGATACAAATTTTCGTGGTTTGAGAAGTCACGGGTGCGAAGACTGTGGACTTCAAGGTTTTTAGTTATGGTTGTGTTTGGAATATATGTTTCGTTGAGACAGTCACGGGTGCAACGACCGTGGACTTCAAGGTTTTTAGTTATAGTTTTGTTTGGAACATATATTTCGGTGAGAAAGTCACGGATGCGAAGACCGTGGACTTCAAGGTTTTTAGTTATGGTTGTGTTAGGAATATATCTTTCGTTGAGCTTTCAATATCGTGGATTAAATGCAAACTACAAAGCCCACAATAGCTAATACCCGGCGAATACTAATGATTTCACAGCAATAAATATTGATTGTACAGTAAACTATTAATAAATGCTGCCTTTGGAACACTTAAAGTTCTCAAGAATTGTAAAATTTACAATAAGGAGTCACTTCATTTTATCAATTTTAGAAAAACGACTAGTTTACATAAAATAATCCTAAATCACCAAACTGTTGCTGTTTCTTTCTTTCTTTTTTTCCAACAACTGAAATGTGGTTGGTGATCTAGATTCTTCCACAACTTTGCACATCATTATTACATAAAAGGAGAATCCTTTTTTAAAAAATGTTGCTTAAGCTGTATGCTGTATTTATATCTCGCCGCAAAAAATTAGTATGCCGTCGTAGTCGCCTATTTTCTGTGAAAAGTTAGGTGTCCGTATTTTATTTGTAGTACATGATGCTTTGGCTTCCTGATACAAAATGCAAAATTAAATTCGATGATGGGGATTCTTTCTCTACCTTTTCCGACGTAGAAAAAGGGTCAAAACGTTTATGTTTATATGAATATTGTGACTATTTTATTATTATTATTCAAACATATGTGCATATACATGAAGTTATTGTTTCATGCTTGTACTTCATCAACTTTTGCACTTGGATGTTTACTATACCCCCACAAACGAAGATAGTATATAGTAATCATTCTGTCTGTCCGTCCGTCCGTCCGTCTGTCTGTCTGTCTGTCTGTCCGTCTGTGCAAATCGTGTCTGGCTCAGAACGTTTGAATGCCTTGTTGGATATGAATCATACTTAACACAATTGTTGCTCATGGTCCAGGGGTGTGTCATGACCTTGACCCAAGGTCATATCTATAATGTCAAGGTCGCAGCAATTAGATATATGAAAATCATGTCCGGGCTATAACTTCGTAATGCCGATTTGGATTTGCATCAAACTTCACACAATTATTGCCCATGAGCCAAGGATGTGTCATGACCATGATCTAAGGTCATCTCTATAAGGTCAAGGTCACAGCAATTGCATATATGAAAATCTTGTCCAGGCTGTAATTTTGTAACGCCATGTTGGATTTGAATCAAACTTAACACAACTGTTGCCCATGGCCCAAGAGTGTGTCATGATCTGACCTAAGGTCATATCTATAAGGTCAAGGTCCCAGCATTTAGATATATGAAAATCTTGTCTGGAATGTCACTTTGAAATACCATGTTGGATTTGAACCAAACTTCATACAGTTGTTCCCATGGTCCCAGAATATGTCATGACCTTGACCGAAAGTCATATCTATAAGTTCAAGGTCACAGTAAGTAGATATATGAAAATCATGCCTGCTTGCATTTGCATCAAACTTCACACAGTTACTGGATTTGACTCCAGCATATGTCATTACTTTGAACCAAGGTCATATCCTAAAGATCAAGGTTAAAACAGGCCATAATGTATTCAGTGGTTGGAAACATTAAGTACATATATGGGGGTATTAGTCCCACTTGGCAGACAGTTCTAGTGATAGTTGGTATTATTGTTGCCCACCACCAGACCCTGTGTCACGAATAAGGTTGAGATGTTTGCTGCAAGGTCAAGGTCATGAACTTAGTTCACTTGACATGCCCCATATCCAAATATACAAAGCCCTATCTGGCTCAGAAGTTTTGATTAAATGATGTGGTACGGAAAACAAAGTGGGGGTGCGGGGGGTATTAGTCCTGCCCTGTGGACAGCTCTAGTTTCGGTCAGAATATGTGCAATATAGGCATTTGGGCTGAATATAATAGCTGGTATTATTAGGATGACTGCTTTTATGAGAGTCTGGTTTTAAGAGGTTTTGCTGTATTAACATTCAATATCTGAAAAAATGGTGGGTCAGAACAAAAGCATTACAGTAAAGTTCTAACATTAAATAGATATGTTACAGAACAATAAATATATCTGTTACAGAACTTTAAATATATCTGTTACAGAACAATAAATATATCTATTACAGAACATTAAATATATCTGTTACAGAACAATAAATATATCTGTTACAGAAGTTTAAATATATCTGTTATAGAACATTAAATATATCTGTCACAGAACAATAAATATATCTGTTACAGAACTTTAAATATATCTGTTATAGAACATTAAACATATCT
>JAOXYI010195959.1:0-11176 GCA_028566495.1 Lithophaga antillarum | reverse complement strand
TTATGAAAGTATATAATTTTCCAAAATAATATCCAATTACATGTGCTCACTTTCCTACTGAAAACCCTAATGCTCCAGTTCTATATGTGTTTTTCTCCGATGCAACTGAATAACTTCTAAGTTCGTGTTTTGGAAACTCATTGCTTCCTATCACGGTGCTGAAAACCAGTAAATCATATACCAGTCCATAGATGATATTTCAGTTTCAAGCCGTTAGATAATGCGTCCGAGTAGAAGACCTTTCAGCAATGTACCGGAATAAAATTCTGAAGAAAAAGTCCCAACATATTTTGTGTAAAGGCTATTGTTGAAAGGCCCCGTGCTTGTTCTAACTTTAATGAGACCCTATAAATAATATAGCACGTAATTGATGAAATAATTTTCCCAGGATACATAACTGTACCAGCGGAATTATGATTTCTATATTTCATACCTAAAAAACTAAGACTCCAGTGCCAAATCTGAACGTCATTGATACAACTAAATAACTGCTAACTTCCTGCCTGAAATCTAATAAATTGTATACCGACACGAGGCTGTCCACAGTTTATGTTTTAAAAGGTGTATCCTTGTTACAACTGTTTCGAAACTCAGTGAATTATATACCGGCATAGAGGTGAGACCTTCATCTTTACGTTGGTATATACCTTTCATGAATACAAGACGATTCCTCACTTTTCTTCCTCAAAAACATAAGGCTGCAGTCCTATACATGTACTTCTCCATTGCAATTAAAAAAATGTTAAATTCATGTAGCTGAAACATGTAGCTTCAAATCGCAAGATGATGTGTTGGAGTAAAGTAACCGTTGCTAAATTGTACGGCTATGAAAAACCAAAGGATGAATGCCACACGTGATTTTTCTGACAGATTCTTTCAAAAGTCTATGTTTAAACAGGTCTATGTTTATTCTGACTTTTCCAAAATCCTATATATTAGACACTGGTACGTAGCTCAGACATTCGCCTTTACGCAAGTAGTTTTCCAGAATAACATCCAAGTTCTACCTTTCCTACAGAAAAATCTTAGACTCCAGTGCCATATGTGTTCTTCTCAGATGCAACTGAATAACTTTTAACTCCATGTTTGGACAAGTCCTAGCTTTCTACCACGGTGCTGAAATTTAATAAATTATACACCAATCTGTAGATAAAATCTCCAGTTTAAAGTCGTTAGATCATGTATCCGAGTAAAAGACCTTCTCGCAATATATCGGAGTAAGATTCTGAAGAACGATGCTAATAGGTTTTGTGCAAAAGCTATTTTTAAAAGGGTTCGTGCTTGTTGTGACTATCCCGAACTCTGTAAATAAATATACCTTCGCGTAATTGATGAATTCAAATTTTTCAGGATATATAAATGTACCAGCGGAATTACGATGCCTATATTTCATACCTTAATAACTAGGCTCCACTTCAATACCAGAATTTTCTTAATACAACTGAATAACTTCTAACTTTATCTGATTGATTGATTGATTCAATTGTATTTTAGGCCATTTTCAGCAATTTGTCATAATGTTTCTCCCGAGCATGTTTAGCATGGTAAATCACCATACCCTCATTATGCGGAACCATGCCCTTTTTCCTTTAAATCATTCTTTTAACAGGATATTTTTTAAATAAATGGACACATGACATAATCTGTTATTATTTTAAGAGGAGATATAACATAGCAAGAAAGAAGACTTATTTAAAAAGGCAATTAAATTATAAAATACATGTATATTGTTTAGTATCAAAGGTTTTTAATTTACACATAAATAACATGTTCCTTTTTAGTTGTTATTTACACTCACAAAGTGCCCTTTTTTTTGTCTACAAATCACCATGCCATTTTCTAAAGGTAAGAAAAACACTATGTCAGCTATATCGTGACGTAAAGTTTATATTTAAAGGGAATGCCTAAATAATCGGTGGGAACCATCGAATTTCAGCAGGAAAACTGGCAATCCTTGTTAATTAAGGTTGAAGTCAAGCACATCTTGCCCTAAGTAGATTTCGAACTCACAACTCAGTGTTGACACGCCGGTTATTTATAGTATGTATGAGTAACTACCTAGACACTCGGACACCGTGTATCCGAAACTGTATCTGTGGAAAACTTCCTCCCTGGTGCCACGATATTGAACCTAATAAATTATATACCGACACACATAACTGTGCAAAGTCTATCTTTGAAAAGGTGTATTCTTGTTACAGCTGTCTCGAAACGCAGTATATTATATGCAGGCGTAGAGCTGACATATTTGCCTTTTCGGGGGTATATACCTTTTCAGGAAACAATCAAAGTCCTCACTTTTGTGCCTCAAAAACTGAAGGCTACAGTGCTATACGTGTACTTCTACGCAACTGAATAATTGTTAAATCCATGTTTGTACAAGTCCCTGCTTGCTGCCACGGTACAAAAACACAACAAATTATATAACGACCTGTAGCTGAAACATGTATCTTCAAATCGCATGATGATGTGTTGGAATAAAGTAACCGTTGCGAAATTGCACGGCCGTGAAAACCCGAAGGATGAATGCCAGACGTTATTTTTCCGACGGGTTCCGTCAAATGTCTATTTTTGAACAGGTCTATGCCTATTCTAACTTTCCCAGAATCCTATATATTAGACAGTGGCACGTAGCTCAGACAGTCACCATTACGAAAGTATATAATTTTCAGAATTATATCCAAGTTCTAACTTTCCTACAGAACATTCTAAGGCTCCAATACTATATGTTTTCTTCTCCGATATAACTGAATAACTTCTAACTCCATGTTTGGACAACTCATTGTTTTCTACCACGGTGCTGAAGCTCAGTAAATGATATGCCAAACTGTAGATAAAATCTCCAGTTGGAGGTCGTCAGATCATGTGTCGGAGTAAAAGACCTTCCCGCAATATATCGGAGTTAGATTCTGAAGACAGATGCCAATATGTTTTGTGCAAAAGCTATTTTTGAAAGGGCCCTTGATTTTTGTTATTTTTCGGAGACCCCATCAATAAATATACCTTCGCGTAATTAATGAATTAAGATATTTCCGGATATATAACTGTACCAGCGGAATTATGATTCATATATTTTATACCTTAATAACTAGACTCCACTGCAGTATAAGAACTTCCTTAATACAACTCAATAACTTCTAACTGTATCTGGTTGATTAATTACGCCATCTTCAACAATTTGTCAGCTGTATATCGTGAAGTCCAATTTTATTTGGAGAGGAAGCCGGAGTAACCGGTGAGAAGGATCGACCTTCGGCAGGAAAACTGGCAATCCTTGTTAAGTTTTCCTGCCGAAGGTTGGTGGTTGGAGTCGAGCACACCTTGCCCCAAGTTAGGCCCGAATTCACAGCCCCAGTGCTCATACGTCGGTTTCTTATAGTAGATATGACTAACTACCTAGACACTCGGCCACCGAGGCCCAAACCTCTATCTGTGGAAATGTTACTCCCTGGAGTTCACGATATTGAAACCTGATTAATTATATATCGACACACACAACTGTGCAAAGTCTGTCTTTGAAAAGGTGTATTCTTGTTACAGCTGTCTGAAAACGCAGTGTATTATATATCGGCGTATAGCTGGGATCTTCACCTTTCCACGGGTATATACCTTTTCAGGAAACAATTAGAGTCCTCACTTTCCTACCTCAAAAACTGAAGGCTACAGTGCTTTTTGTGTACTTCTCCTATGCAACTGAATAACTGTTTGATCCATGTTTGTACAAGTCCCTAATTGCTCCGGCGGTACTGAAACCCAATAAATTGCTAATAAATTATAAACCGACCGAAAGCTGAAACATCTAGCTTTAATTTGCTAGATAATGTGTTGGAGAACAGTATCCTTTGAGAAATGTACTGATGTGTAAAGACAAAGGAAAGTGCCACTAATGGTTTTTCCGACAGATTCTGTGCAAAGCCTATTTATGAAAAGGTCTAGGTTTGTTCCAACTTTCCAAATATCCTATATATTAGGCACTGACATGTAGTTCTGACATTCGCCTTGTTGAAAATATATAATGTTCCAGAATAATATCCAAGTTCTCTTATTCCTACTATTAACCCAAAGGCTCCAGTGCTATATGTGGTCTGCTCCAATGCAACTGAATAATTGCTAGCTCCATTTTTGGAAACTCCTTGCTTTCTGCCTAAAATCCAATAAATTATATACCAATTCGTAAGTCAAATTTCCAGTTTCAACCCATTAGATAATGTGTCTGAGTAAAAGACCTTCCCGCAATGTACCGCAATGTACCGGAGATAAAGCCTAAAAAAAGAATGCAATAGGTTTTGTCCAAAGCTGCTGAGAAAATTTTACGAAAATTTACTGTCCTTGCTATAAAGAGAAAGTAGATCTAATCATCTAACAGGAAGTGGATATGCAGCAAGTCTGAAATCGCTTTACACAGTATGGCATACCTAGACAAAGGTCGCCACCAACAAGCAGCTGTAACTTGATGTTGCTGAGAAAAATGACACAAAAATTTACTATCCTTTCTATATATCAAGCAAGAGTATATGTAGTCATCAAACAGAAAGTGGATATGTGCCAAATCTGATATCGCTTTACATAGTATGGAATACCTATACAAAGAACACTCTAGGTATCAAGGATCTGTGACTTAAAATAGCTAAGAAAAATGTTACAAAAATGTACTGCCGTTGCTAATAATATCAAGCAAAAGTACAGGTAGTCGTCAAACAGGAAGTGGATATGCAGCAAATCTGATATTGCTTTACACAGTATGGCATACCTATACAAAGGTCATTACCAAATGCCAAGCAGCTGTAACTTTTAGTTGCTGAGAAAAATGGTACGACAATTTACTGCCCTTACTATGTATCAAGCAAAAGTACGTGTAGTCATCAAACAGGAAGTGGATGTGCGGCAAAACTGATATTGCTTTACACTGTATGGCGTACCTAGACAGAGGTCATTACCAAATACCAAGCATCTGTGACTTGTAGTTGCTGAGAAAAAAATTACAAAAATTTATTACCCTTACTATGTATCAAGCCAAAGTACATGTAGTTATTATACAGGAAATGGATATGCAGCAAATCTGCTATTGCTTTACACGGTATGGCATACATACACAAAGATCAGTGCCACATATCAATGAGCTGTGACTTGTAATTGCTGAGAAAAATTTTACGAAAATTTACTAGCCTTAATATATATAAAGCAAAAGTACATGTAGTCGTCAAACAGGAAGTGGATATGCGGCAAAACCGATATTGCTTTACACGGTATGTCATACCTAGACAAAGGTCATTACCATATACCAAGCAGTTGTGACTTGTAGTTGCTGAGAAAAATGTTACGGACATTTACTACCATTACTATGCAAGCAAAAGTACATATATTCGTCAAACAGGAAATCTGATATTGCTTTACACGGTATGGCATACCTAGACAAAGATCACTGCCAAATATCAGGAAGCTGTGATTTGTAGTTGCTGAGAAAAATGCTACGAAAAAGTGTACCCAACGGACGGACGGATGGAAGGACAGGGTGAATCCAGTATACCCACGACTCCTTCGGAGCGGGAGTATAATAATATACCGACACGAACCTGAGCAAAATATATGTTTGAAAAGGTGTATCCTTCTCGAAACTCAATGAAATATATACCGATATAATACCTTGGCCTTCACCTTTACGTTGGTATATACCATTCAAGAATACTATCAAAATCCTCACTTTCCTACCTCAAAATCTTAAGGCTACAGTGCTACATGTAATTCTCCGATGCAACTGAATAATTGTTAAATCCATGATTGGACAAGTCCTTGCTTGCTCCCACGGTACTGAAACCTAATAAATTATATACCGAGCTGTAGCTGAAACGTGTAGCTTCAAGTTGCCTGTTAATGTGTTGGATTTAAGTACCTTAGCGGAATGTACGGTCGTTGAATCCCAAACAATGAATGCCACACATGGTTTTTTCAACAGATTCCGTCCAACGTCTATTTTCGAAAAGGTCTATCCCTCTTCTAACTTTCCCAATATCCTATACATTAAATACTAGCACGTAGAGCAGACATTCACCTTTACGAAAGTTTATAACTTTCCATGATATTATTCAATTTCTCAATTTCTTACTGAAAACCCTAAGGCTCCAGTGCTTTCTGAATAACTGCGAACTCAATGTTTGGGAAATTCCTTGCTTGCTACTCTGGTGCTGAATCCCAGTAAATTGTATGCTAATCTGTAGATGAAATCTCAGGCCTCATGCTTGTTGTAACTTTCAGGATACCATATAAATGATATACTAAGTACCTGAACGTAATTGATGAATTCAGCTTTTCCGAGAGGTACAATTGTTCTAGCGGAATTATGATTCCTATTATCTCATACGTAAATAAAGATCCCCGCCCATGATGAACGATACGGCCGCATCAAGTTGACCAAATGCTCAATCAATGGATACCAATACAAGTGTGAACACAAAAAAATGTCCTTTCCACCAGGAATTTAATGAAAACTAGAGCCCATATCGCTCACCTTATTTCACCTTAGTAAATACACAAAATTTTGTAACTTTTTATTTACCTAAACTCAATATGTTTAATAGTAGGCTGAGCTAGTGAACATACTATTGACGTTCTGCAAATTAAACTTTTTACGTGAATTTTTGTTAAAATATAGCTTATCTCCAGATCAAACAATAAAAGCCATCAGAAAAGACTGTTGAAATGTTAGCCAATCAGAACACATTATTCACCCTAGCAATCATGTCAAATTTCCAATCAGCACCAAAAGTATGATCTTTATAGATTACCATTCAAGGAATACTTCCGCTTGCATCCCATCAAGTGGTTTCAAACAAAAAGACTTTCTACTAGACATCTCCAAATTAAATATTATGAAAACATTACAGATCCACTGACCATGTGGTTTCTGACAAGATTATTGAAATGTCAGTCAGTCGCAACACATTATTCACCCTGACAGTCATGCCGAATTTCTGATTCTCAACAAAAGTATGAATGTTGTATATTATCATTCAAGGAATGCTTCTGTCAAGTTTTCTTCCATTCTCTTCAGTGATTTCAGGTACGAAGACTTTATTGACATTTCTCATCCAACCCAAATGTTGAACTTTATCAAGCAATTCCGGCCATCTTGGATTTCCGATCAATACAAAAGGTACCTCACCTGAGTGAGGCTGTATCGCTCACCTGGTTTCCTAGTAACCTCAGGTTAGCATTTGATTTGACTCAATTGTTCTAGTAGCAGATTTCAATATTTTCTATTTTGTTAATGATTGCAATCTTGGATGCCAGGTGGGGTAAATGGATATAATTCTGAAAGGGAACCAACCAAGGACCATTCCACCAAAGTTTGGTTCGGTTTGGTAGAGTATTTTCAGAGGAGTTAATTTGTGTTTGGATTTTAGTCACAATATGCTAAATTTGGATATTCGGCAAAAATTGTCCAAACAGAAAATTTTTCATAAAAAAAAGGTAATGCATATTTAACAACACTTTACTATGCATCTACAGTTCAAATTTGAGCTCATTCTGGACAAACAGAGCCATATTGGCTATTCATAATATTTTCTATTTTTAGTGTCAGCAGCCATCTTGGATGTCGGGCGGGGTCATAAAAAAATTCTGAAAGGGGACAACTCAAGGACCATTCCACCAACGTTTGGTTCAATTCGGCGGAGTAGTTACAGAGGAGTTCATTTTTAAGTGAATATATGTCAAACTACAATGGTGGCCACCTTGAATGGACGTCGGGTCAGCGGACACAATTTTGAAAAGAGACCACCAAAGGACAATTCTGTCATGTTTGGTTTAAAAAGGATTCATGGTTTTCAGAGGAGATTTTTATATATTTTGCCCATTGGGTTCTTATGTTAAATCATGTCCTACGGTGGCGGCCATCTTGGATTGAGGTCGGGGTCAACGGACACCATTTGCAGTGAAAACCACCCAAGAACCATCCCTGTTACGTTTGGTTTAAACTGGCTCAGTGGTTTAAGAGAAGATTTTTATATATTTTTCCAAGGGTCCTATGTTAAACTAAGTCCCACAATGGCAACCATCTTGGATGGAGGTCGGAGTCACCGGATACAATTTTGAAAAGGGACCACTCAAGGACCATTCCCTCCAAGTCTGGCCCAGCGGTTTCAGAGGAGAAGATTGCTACACATATTTCCTCATAGGATCCTATGTTAAATTATATCCTACGATGGTGGCCATCTTGAGTGGAGGTCCTGGTCAACGGACACAATTTTGAAACGAGCATTCCTGTCATGTTTAGTTTAAATTGGCTTCATGTTTTCAGAGGAGAAGATTTTTATATATTAACCCATAGGGTCCTATGTTAAACTATGTCCCTCAGTGGCGGTCATCTTGGATGGAGGTCGGGATCACCGGACACCATTTAGAAAACGGACCACCCAAGGACCATTCCTGCCAAGTCTGGTTCCAACGGAACGCCATGTGATGGCAATAGTTCATATGGCCCTTTGGACCAGTTGAGCTAAAAACTGAATCGAAATTGGAGAAAAAAAATAAAAAATCCTTACACAAGAGTATTAAAAAAAACACTTTTGGTTCCCTTTTTTCAAACAGTATGGGTCGGAACCCCTACTACCAACCTTAACCTGTACTGCAACACAAAATCAAGAAACAAAACTACATCAAAATCGAAAATTGAAAATTGTCCCCTTTGACCCCTTATATTTTGGAAACTGTAAGATTTATGTAAAATTCTGAAAAAGAACCACCCAATTACTAAGACCAGTTTTTTTGCCATTGATCAAGTAGCTTCAAATAAAAAGATCGAAATGTATCAAATGGACAAATACAATTTGGCGGACGGAGAGACAAGAGAATATCCTATATACACCAGCCTAGTAAATGTGGTACAAAAATTTATATATGTATATATATTTTGTTGTAACAAGTACTCATTATTTTAATACAGATGATAATGGATAAAAAAAATACTTGTACTGTATACTTATGAGCTTAATGTATAAATTGATTTTTATCTTTGTAAAAATGCATTGTGTACAATATAAAAAAAGACGCAAATTGATAACAGTTTCGGTGATTTTAGCTGAACGTTGGGTGGGTACATAAAACTTGAACAAAAGACTTTTGGGTCTGCGGCACTATCATGTAACAGAAATCCTTTGCCATATTACATTAAAAGACTCTACAAGGTCTGATCTCTTCCCTGTCAAATAGCATTGGTATGACATTTCTATACTCCTACAACCTGAGTTGAACATTTCATGTACTTTGTAAAAAGACATGAGAACAAGATGTACAAAAACAAAAGGTAGAAAACAAGGTAGAAAATAAAATTCTGTTATTTGTCAATACTAACTTTTAGATTGTGTGAAGGTATAAGTAAGACTACCAAAGTCCAAGGCAATATCAAAAGGAAAAGTCAATAACAACTGACAAAATCGAGAAAACGCTCAATCATCAAAAGTAACGGAACGAGTGGAAAACAAATGTTACATTCCTGATTTGTTGCAGGCATTTTCTAGTGAAAATGGTGGGTTAAACCTGGTTAACTTCCCACTTCATCACAGTTGTTTATAGTTCTGATACCATGACCCAAAAGGGTAAGGAGCAGAATGGTAGATGTCTTTAATCTAACCCTAAGACATAACCAAACATATAAACCACCGGTACATTAAATTCTCTGACCCTAAGACATGACCGAATGTGAAAGTTTCAAATGTAAATAAAAACTGACTAAACCTAGAAAACACTCAATCATCAAAAGTAACTGAACGACTGGAACACAACAGTTACATTCCTCACTTGGTACAGTAATTTTCTAGTGGAAATGGTGGGTTAAACCTGGTTTTACGGAATGCCAAACATCCCACGTAATGATAGTTGTTTATAGTTCTGATACCATGATCCAAAAAGGGCGAGGAGCGACACAAGCGGACACAATTGGTCCAATGTCACAAATCGTGAATATCCGGTCAAATTGTGTAAACGACACCAGCACTCAGAATCTATAACACCAGACCATGTTTTATCATTCATGATGTTGAGGCTGAATACTTGTCTATCGGGTCTTGATACCTTCCGATGAATTTTTAAGGAATATGATGAGACGTTCCTTTCCAAATATATTAGACAATACTGTAAAATATTTTATTTAAAATTTAATTAGAGGCTATACCGAATTCTATAAACAGAAAAGTTAACATTCAAGTGAATATGAAGTATATTAAGTTAACATCACAGTTGTACACTACCACATGCATCTACATGTATGTAACAGGCATAAGTATTTAACTTGCTGAGGTGTGCTTGCCTGACACATATATCCCTATTAATTTCCATCATACAAAAATGTATGCTTTCCTAAATATTACAAGATGCTGTGACCTAAGTTTGCCAGAAATTATGAAGTTCAATTTATAGTTTTGAAGGTATGGATAAGCTTTAAACAAAATGTGTTAAAGATGGATCACAAGGAACAGTGCCTATGTTGCACCTCTCAGACTTTGGTCACGCATATCCTACAACCTTAATTTCATTCACTTCATTTTCCATGTCACAAATATGCTTCTGAAACACAACTCATTGTTGCAACATTTCCATTCAATTGGTCAAGTTAGTTCACAAAAGATGACTTCTGAAGAAGCCATACTGAATGCTATATCAATATGAACTATTTCAAGTTTATAGAAGATTATACATAGATCATTTTTGCAAACCTTGGGTTGAAAAGGGATAATGCATTCAAATGAGTATGTATTTGAAATTTCATCTAATCAGAAACCATTTTACCCTGCACAGGCCATACAGAATATATGATCACAATAAAATGAGGATTTTTTTTTTAAATCATGCATATTACCGATGCAAAGGTTTGGTTTAATTGACCTAGTTGTTTCACATGATTCTGAAATTTCCATTAATCAAAGCTATAAAGCTACATGGAGGCCATTCGGCCCAGCAGGAGTCATTCTCCCCGTAGAGGCCATTTCTGAATGTCTAATTTGGACAGAATAAGGAAACTTCTTACAAGATCATCCATACATCATTTCTGTTAAGTTTTGATTCAAATGGCCATGTTGATTCGGACAAAAAAACAAAAAAAAACTGAACTCTCGACCAATAAACACCATTTTTGCCACAGTGAACGTCTGATTTGTCATAAAATGAGGAAATTAATACTATT
>JAOXYI010195849.1:0-11177 GCA_028566495.1 Lithophaga antillarum | reverse complement strand
ATTTATTTGAATTTATTACTTGCAACTAGAAAACATAAAATAAATCCATATTTTGCAAATTTAGGTTATGTATTTACATTTGGAAGACAAATTTTTAGCACTTTTGGTAAAATTTGGTAGGGGAGGGCTAAAATTTTAGCTCTGGCAGCTAATAGATAATAGTGAATATCAAAATCGGATATGCATTTTAAAGCTTATACCTTAACCTTTTTGTCGATACCGTACATGACCCCTTAAGGCGGCCTCAAAGTCTGATTTTGCTTCCTAAAGATATAATTTCAATAAAAGCAAAAATTGGCCAAAATGACCCACCAGGGCCTTAAAATAGCCCCAGTTCTGTAGTCCATCCCAAAATTAAGCTTGTTAACATCTGAGATTCAAAAATGGACATATTTGATACCTTAAAAAAGTTGGTGCGGATGAGTCCTGGGGGGTGGGGTACACGGTAGGCCTATCCAACCCATGGCCTAAACGGGAAACCAACGATCTTGTCGTTCAATTTAATGACTACGCAGGAAGGTTAGGGCAGATCGTTTGTATTTTAATGTGACTACAGTGCAATCGCAAATGTTTTACCAGTCGTCCAAGGAAAATCCCTTCAGCCGACAAAATTACGCCACGGCGCCAATGTTGAGAGACAATGGAGAAATGGATAAAAATATTAGGTGATAAATTTATTTGTCAGATATCCATTGGATAGAGTTGTGCTTGCAGGTAACATTAGTGCTAACAAATTCTTAAATTATTTAAATGTATCAATCAAAGAAAACATTTTATGTTTTAATTAAAATGTATGTTATTGGTTGTTTTTATTTCTATACATACCGTGTATCATTCACAAGACAGCTGGAAAGTGAAAAGAATGTCTAAATTCATGAAAAGTATTATTTTTTACATGTTTCTTGACAGATCCAAGGTGGTATATAATTTTTGGGTTATTCATGACTAGTTAAATCTCAAATCTGGTGAAAGGGGAAAGAAAACATTTTTTATTGTAAACATTACAAAAAAAAGATACTTACCTCAGAAAAATTGTGCCAACCCCAAATTTATAGGTAGAGTGTACTGAGTTTTTACACTACAATAATTTCCAGACATCACGTTTCATTTTCATAAATAGATTAGCATGCTTCCTGCTTCTCTCCACATTCAAGCTACAATTTAAACCCCTTTCAGTATTTAGACTTAGAATCAGAATGGTATGTTGTACCAAATGTTACATTTCCGTGTATCCATACTGATCATTGTTAGGAGTCCTGAGTAGTTACTTTTGGTCAGATATCTTGGTTTGAAAATATCTGGTATATTGATGCAGGTGGCATTGATCTACATTGTGCATTAAATGTGCTACCTATTTTATAGTTAGTAAAGTATATTTCTATAATAAGGGCTAACAATGTATTAAGAATTTCACCTAATACACAGAACATTGGGCTACATATTCAAACAGACCCTTAAGCATTTTGATATAGCATTCTTCATTGCACAGTATGAGACGCAACTAAGGGTTGAAACCACTGTTGACTTGAAAATTCTGCTCTTTCTCCGACAAACAAATGATTAAATAAAGGCAAATTGTAATGCTCATATTAACTATTGAACCAAATTCAGACACATGTACAAATATTCACACTTATGAAAGAAAAAAGAGAGTGACAGTGTATTTTCAAAACAGCTATGAAGCTTGCTTTTTTCAACATGTGTCCAATTTTACACATTCAAATTGAAATGACAGGGAATCAATTACATATAACAAAATCCATTTTGATTTTTTTTAGTATTTAGTACCAAAGGATAAAAAAGGGAAAGTGATTTTTTATGCAGGTAACAATAACATTATTTTTAACACATGTAATTCAGGGGAGCCCCAAACATATTCATCGTTTGGTTGGTGTTGTTAGGGAAGAACTATTTCATTTTTATGAGAAGTGGAGTCGGGCTGGAAGAAATTAAAAATCAGGGTAGGATATGTATGTGTTAATAAAATAATTAGGTCATGCTATGTGTGTATCTTTTTTTTTACGGGGCTTCAAATTTTTCGGAACATAAGTTTATTCCAGCCACTCTCCCTTAAAAATAAACTGGTTCTTCTCTTATAGTCCCTAGTAGCGAATGCTTAAATATTTCCAGGATAACAATATAATTTGGCATATGATTTATATTAAATATATTTGTAAGAGAAATGGTGAAAAGTAAGTCATGAACGTCAGCTGGAAACCCCTTTTTCGGGAGGTCACGGATGTGCTACTACTTTGAGCTGACAAATAAATATACAGTCGTCACAGGGAAGAAAAAGGTTTGTATTTAAAAGTAACATTACGGGTTAAAACTTTCCTAAGAAACTACGAAAAAAGGCCGAGTAAACACCCCCTTTTTTCATTGGAAAAAATGTCATTTAGTAAGAGTTGTTTTTCCTTTCGTTTTGGCCTTTGGATAGGCTTACGGGATGTATGTTCAAAGACATTTCTTTCGAGTAGTGTCACAGAAACACTTTGTAAGTAGATTATTTAAAATCTATGATAAATTCTGGCTGACAAAAGTGCTGGGGGTTTTCTGATATTTGTTTATCTGTAAGTAAATGTTAGAAGAAACAGAGAAAAAAGATTATTCAATGCATCTTACACAAAACATTAAGTTTTTTTTTTTAATTATTAGGACGATTTACGCATAGTCCCTGCACTTTTAAGTTAGACAGAAGTTTGCTGAAGTCATGGCTTAATTTCATAAGGATCAGATAGTGGAAAAAGCTTACGCTACTTTAAAATATACAGTCTGTGGATCATTTCCTATTTGATGTTTTCACGTGATTTCCAGTGCGTCACGAGACTTTCCTTTTTCTTGAAATAAACAAGGTTGATGTGTTCATTTATAATTGTTATGTTTTACATTTGTACCAACCTCAACAACCATGGAAAACCTGCAAATAAGTTTAGTTTGCTACCGTATTTCAGGCGTTTTGTCGATGATCCTGCCTTAACCCACCCCTGTATTCCGAATCGACTGAGAACTTTTGTCAGTGGATTCGATTCGAACCCTTGGAAGTTATCTTGACCATGCGGACGAGCCACATAACACATTTAGAAAGAAAAGTCACTAGATGAAGAACCAGGTTCATATTCCCTGGTTCTTCATCAAATGTGACACACCTCGACTTGGCCGCCTTTTGTGATCGATTCAAAATGTTGGCCGAGTTAAAGATGAAGAACTTCTTGTTAACAAACGCCTCCAGGTCCTTCTTGGCGCCGTTGAACTTTCCGTCAGTGTTCGTCACATTCTTCTGGAAATTGGGTATCTTGTTTATTCCTTCTGTATCTCGCAATGTCCGCATTTCGTTTTCGATTTCGTCGATCCTTAATTACAGTCTCTTTTGATCGGCCATTTCCTACGTCTTTTGATGAAATCCCACCAAATTCTCGTTGAAAACGACGCGATCCTTGTAAGTGGATTTTAGAGCGCGCTTATTTCTCTGCGTCAACATGACTTCAGTGCGTTCTCCAGTCTACTTTTCGACCTCTAATTGTTCATGGTCCCGAGGATGTGGTGATCCGATTTCCTCTCAGCTTCCTACCAGATCTTCATGTTCAGGTTGATGTAGTCTTTCATCACAAAGACTGTCTTTACTGGAAACTGTTGAACAAAAAACTATTATTAAACTTATGAAATATAGTTACAATTTTATATCTATTAATTAATTTGTAAGATTATGAATTTTGAGAAACTGTAAATGGATTTAAGTTGCAGTAGACATTGTTTTATCACATTTTATAAATTTATGTTCTTCTTCTGTTATTTGTTTTGAAAAAAAAAGAAAAGACAAAGGTGAGACACATTTTGATGAAACTTACTGTAGAAGGTAAATATCAAGGATAAATTTGATTATTGTTTTCAAATAGAATTTTTTATAGAATAAAAGTTTTAAAAATAGCTTCGCCAAACTCCAGTTTGGATGTACAATGTATATTGCAGGTATATAACCGCCAATCGCCGTGATTAATTAGGTTCAATTACAAATAGTTTCTTCACTGGATGCCAATGTAACAAGTAGTCATTGTTATTTAGTCCAGTCGGTATGGTTTCGTGTTAAAACTAAACTGTCATATTAAAAAAGAAGTACAAAACAAGTTGAAAAAAGGTAACGTAACATTTTCTTTAACACGTCAAATGTCTAAGAAACTGATCATGTTGACTCAAGACTGCTCAAAGCCCAAAAGGGAGAATTTTGCGTTATAAAATATTTGTTAACAATAATTCAATATTTCAACACTCTATGCCTTCCATATGGGCACAGTGGCGACGTTACGGGTTGACCGGAGGATTTATCAACTGGGTGATCGGAATCGATGTCGATTGCCCAAATAATAATAATTCACCCCGTCAATGCGTAATGAGCCCTGTGATGTGGGTAAAAAAAAGAATCCCATTTTGACTAGCACTAACTAAGTACAGACATAGACCAGTATTTTTGAAAAACGACCCAAAATAGGCCAAAAGGATAGTTTCCGCCACTGTCCACATATTTACTTATCGTTACTCAAAGAATAGGTTATCTAGGCCTCAACAACTTGTTTATATATTTTATCGGTCATGTCATGCATTTGAAGTCTGGTAATGTCCACATACTCTTTACAGACACCCACGTTTTGACCAAGGAAATGGGGGTTTTCATTCTTTGATAAAATTCTGACCGTTTTCGTGACTTCAGATACAAGTAAAATGTTAAAACAGTACAAGACATGACTATATTAACCCAGGATTCTTACCTGAAATTTTCGTTGAACCATGTCTCTGAACAGCAGTCAAAGAGTTGCTTTTCAAACTTCTCTATGATCTAGATGTTCCATATTTGGGTATATAGGCGGGCTAATGGTGTAATTGTGTTATTGACAACGGGAGAAAATCCTCTAAAATCGTCGTGTTTTGCTGTAAATAGCTCGTTGACACATTAAAGATTATTCTCCACATCCTTTGAAGTTGTTTTTCAATATTTGTTAGTTAATTACCGTAGACTAATTAATGTTGAAAATTGCTAAAATATTGGTGAACGCTAGTTCGGTAGTTGTTACGGCGTGACGTTATGATGTAAAGAGTTATCTTAACTTGACCAAAATTTCTGAAAAATACCTCAACATCGCTGCATAATAATAAGGCTATATGTTTGGTATCCTGTACTAAATTTTGCGACATTTATTTCCTAAACTTTAACATCTTATCAAGTTTTACGAAAAACTAGATTTTGTTTTTAAATTCATATTTGCAATTTGTATTCGTGGAAGAATACCGGAATCTGCTTTATAAACGTCAGTCCATATATGGGACGACTAATCTTCAGCAGGTTCTCGATTACGAAAAGTTCGTCCTCCACTGTGTCGGATAGCCCTCTTAGGATTGTTCCTCCAACTTTCAAAGTCTCACGTTGTTTCCTACTAAGAAATTGTTCGGTTTCCAAATAAGATGAAATAGACACGAACCTCGGTCTTTTCTCGACAGTTTTTGTCGAGTGTCATCCTGATGGAACTGTGTTTGGCGGTATCTTTCATGACTAATTGTCCGTGTTCTCTTCAAGGTTTTACTTTCATTTCTGTTGTGCGTGTGGACATTACACTGGACGCATTACTTGATTTGTACTTGTTTCTCCTTTTCTGGTTTCTAATGTACATACATGTATAATAAAAATGTATAGGGAGTGAATAAAAATGCAAACTATAGAAACGGCAGATATTAGTAACAACGACGGCAAAAATGCATGTATTATCAGAAAATGCCCCCGGAACACGCCGTTCGCTGGGGATATCGTACGAAATTTCCACTGCAGGAAAACTACTCACCCGCACAACCTGATCTTAAGGCCAGTACGGGTGGATTAGAAGAACAGTACATGATTTCCAGACTCTTCAACTGGCCGTGTATCAGATTTGACTGAAGGGAATGGCGATGATGTTCCAAAAGAAGAATTGTAGCGCTTGTTCGACATGAATGAAGAGTTCACAAAAGCACAGATTTCACCCATGGTCCTTTTGAACGGAAATCTTTCTTGAAGTCCAATTCCTCAAGAACACCAACAATGTCCTGGATACGCGAGATTACTGCCGGATCCAAGAAAACTTGGATGTTCAGCGATCTGATGTTAGGCTAGCAGATCAGGTGCGAGGTCCACTACGTGAAGTTATCTTTCTGTGTGAAGCAGAAATGCTTCCACCATCCGAGAAGGACGATCATGGAACACTTCAGTTTTTTATTATGTTCAAACTGTATGCAAAGGAAATAGGCCACATCTATCGAGATGACTATAGGAATGTGGAAGGAATTCAGGGAGTTCTCGAATGATACTGGCTAGAATCGCAACAATTAATCTGATGTCGGAGAACAATATCAAGTGCTGTAGATAGGTTGTAAAATTTTACATTTCCAAAAGGTAACATAAATAGAATTAGTGATAACAACGACATCAACAGGATACAAGCGAAAAAAAAAAGATAAACTGTTAAATTATTATGGACTCAGACCTCCAACGTACAGAAAAGGTAGATGGAAATTTATTTGTTGTACGATGGAAAACTTACAAGAAAAGCCAAGAATTGAACTTAAAGACGACGTTGTTCTGAGTTGCCCTTACCATTACACGGCGTCTAAGAAGAACAGCACTTAATAACGAAGAAATGAAAACTGTTTACTGTTTTCTTTCGTGATCTAAAGTAAAAGGTGTCGATGTTTAAGAAACAAAAATTATAAAAGCAATTTTCCTTTTTATCTGTCGGAAGTATGATGCAAAGCATTATTACTACAAAAGCTCTATAAAACCTTCCATCGCCTATAGAATCAAAAAAGCCAGTAAAAATATAAAAAATGAAAACATTCATTGAAAACGATAAACATTCGTTCGACAATTACAGGAAGGGAAAAATAGAAAAAAAAATTGAATCATTGGTATGGAGATAGGTTGAAAAAACTAGCAAAACTCTGACTCAGAACCGCGTCAGAGCCGTAACAAAAAACGACAAAGAAGAATATAGAAAAGATTACGTCTCAACCAGCTGTGGAGATCTTGATACTTGGTCACGTTTGCTGATAGAATCTATTGAAGGAAAACCACAAATACCATTTTTTTTCCCCATGCTCTATTTTATTGATAAAGTGTGTAAAACTCGACTTTTATACATGAATAGTGTATTTAAGAATTAGATCTGGAAGACATAAGTAATCATAAAAGCAAAAATTTGATAATTGATCCACTTATCTACAGTAAAATAAACGCATGATACCCATTTCAATGCGTTCAAGGCCAAAAATATTGGGAAACCGAATACATGAAACGTTTTGGGATCATCAAACCAAAAAGCACCTAAACAAAACTGCCAAAGCCGTCTAAGGTTACCTTTTCCTGAGGGAGTTGCAACCTTAGTTTTAGTACAATTTCATAATTTATAAACCGAAATTACACCATCAGTAATCTATGGATATCAATCCTTAACCGCATGTAAAACACAGATAATCCATGACACTGTCAGATAAAAATAGGCAAAAAATATTAAACTCGACTGAGCAAGTTAATAGAATCAAACTGCTCATTATCTATGCGTTGATCTTCAACACACAGCCAACAAAAGGGTGAAAAAAAACACTATATAGATCGTTTTCAATCCCAAGATTTACTTTAGTCATTAGCTTTATTTTCAGTGGATATGAATTTGCGTCGAATATTAGCATTAGAGCTTTAAGTGCCTTTCTATAGTCTATTCCTTGCAAATCTATTGTATCAAGAACATCCGATGTTGTCTTTTAACTGAATGAACACTTTCATATACTAAGACCAGACTCTATAAAAACTGTTTAAACTAAATTTTCTACATGGATATTATAAAATTCACCAAAAACGCTATTTTGATTCCATGAAAAAATCGTAGATTTTTTAGCTAGTATATTTCAGGCTAAAAATACAAGTAAAGTTTCAGATCATACGTATATAAAAATGTTCTCACGATGGGCCTTCTACAATTAAATCAAAATCAACTAGTAAAATAGACAGAAAGTTTGAGCGAATTTAAATGTATGTTAAACGATCTATTAAGAATAGGAAATGTGATATTTTATATACCATATAGTACAGAATGGTATGCCAAAAAAAGTAGCAGTTGGACAGCGAAATAAGAGAGGATATAAGAAAACTCATTTTTGTTGGTGTGGATATTTTAAGATATACTTCTTATAGTTGGATATATTCCTAGTAACAGATCCAAGACGCAATAGTGTAATCATACAGATACTAGTTTTATTGGTTCAGTTTAACAGGACTTTACCCCATTTTCAGTGGTTTATCCACATTATGGCCATCAGCTTTTCGGAGAATCCGAATCCAACGAAAATCAATGATCATTTTCGTCAAATAAGACCTAAGCAATTCGTGTACCCTTCGAGTAGAGAAAACCTTTATTTTTTTATATTTGCTGAAAGTCTCAACCTAAACCTGATAATGTAAAAGATGTGACTAATCAACTAAACTACACGAAAATTTATTCTCTTTGCCATGAGAACATAAATTGAGAGAATGTAAACAAGTTTCACTGACCTAAATTTGTAAACACGCATAAATGACTCAATTTATCATCTTGTGATGTTAAAATGTGTTTTATTTCTTTCTTTGTTAATGCTTTATCTCACTTTACCTTTAGCGGATGTACCGTCAATATAAATTCACATTATGATAATAAAGATGCCAAAAATAAATACATTAGCATTATAAATCGTTTATAACGTTGTTCTTCAGTGAACGCGTATTTTTAATGATCCCTCTGAATTGTCTATTTTCCACTCTGCTGAATTCGAAATGTACTTTTTCTTTTGGTGGAAAACAAACTGAGATTTTATCACTAGATTGTAATGTATTTGAATTAAACCATCCATTAGAATTTCAATTTAACTTTGGGTCAAAGATTATCTATCAAAACATAAACTGACATGCAGTGCAAGAGTGATAAATGGTGGGAAATGACAAATGTACCTTCAGTATAGCGAATCTAGGTCTAAAGGATCAGTCAAATGTAAAATTTTTAACGCTGTTTTTGCGACAGAGCATGCATTAAGGTGGAGTGAAAAATAATTTGTTAATGTGGTTGACCGTAAGATAACATTAAAGTCGATAAAATGGCCAATATGTCCGATCCAGTGAAATAAAAAAACAAAAACAAAAACAAAAAAACAGAAACAGAATGGTCGACGTCTCCTTGTTCAGAACAAAAACCAGCCTCTAATGAACGGTCTTCTAAACAAATGCAGCCGTAAATGCACCTAGTAATTTTCCAAATATCTACTTTTTCATTGTTGAATGTTTGAGGGAAAATATCTTTTTTTACACTCTGACCTAAGCATCTATTTATCAATTGTGTCAAAAAGATAATTTAAATGTTATCAACGTGACCATGTTATGTATCGCTTGACAATTACAGTTATATAAGGGTATGAAGGTTGTGAGCATACTTATTTTATAGTTTTTTTATGTGCCATTAAGTATACAACCTTTTGTACTTCAAGTGAGCCTTTTTTATACCAGTGTCTTCAGTAATCCCACCAAAATAATTAGGAGTGAAATGAAAATAGGAAAAAAAGTCATCTAAGTGGAAGGCAAAAAAAAAAGAGTAAGGAATCAAAGTCAGGATATAAATAGACAGCTAGACTTGCTGCATATCATTATAAGAATTATTCTTATGTTTATCTTCAGGTCCATTAATATTGTGCCTTTACACACAAACGGGAAAACAAGACATGTTAGAATATGGAAATAGAAATGTACAGTCACATGTTGAGTACACATAATCATATCACCAAGTTTACAGCTGATTAATGTTTTCTTTCGATGGTAAGCAATCAATATTCATACAGTTTATGGTGATCTTTGCATTACTTTAGTTATCTTTGATGGAAAAGAAGAAGTGGCTTGAACAAGCACTGAAGATCCTCAACCCTTCTGATGAAGAAAGCAGTTGTATTGTTATGTCGTGTGGATATACAACGAAATCAATTAAAGGTATACCAGGGAAGTTACCAGTTTGTCTCATTTACCTTTACCTATCACTTGTAATGTATTGTGTATTAATGGGTAAGGTTCTTAAATTAAAATGTAGCTTCACATATAGTTGTGGTAAATCATACAGATGTACTTGAGTCAAAGCTTTATAAGTTTTCTCTTAGAAATGTCAGAATTTTCGAAGGGAAATGATAATCTATGAGGCCCGAAACACCTATTACAGAAATAAAACCAGAAAGTGAAGACAAAGCTGCTTATTTAGACGTCTGAAAACCTTTCAGTAACCTGGAAAATGTCTGTAGCTTTCTCCAGTGTTTCAATTTCTTGCTAAAAAACTGATATAGCAGAAAGTGGTGTGCTAAACAGCACAGGCAGCAAATATTTGGGAATCAAATTATTTGGCACACGATCGTTTGTTGTACCGATATTGGTAATATTCTGCAGAGATTTGTGTACACCCTAGAAGTCACGATTGTGTTCCCTCTGAATTTTCTTTCGCAAATTGACTGTAATACTTTCGTGATTTTTTTCTTCCACTTATAAATCAATCGGTTCCTCCTGACCAACAACGGATAGGAATTGCCAGATGACATCTTTCACTTTAATTTACTGGTAGATATGTATCTTTTTACGTGAAATGAAGAATACCATCCTGATAAAAACTTGCTCGTTAACCAGAAAAGAAATTCTACTTGCCATAAGATATCAGTTTTTGATCATTTTTAAAGACCATTTACCGACCCCGGGATAACGACTTACGCGTTAACCATTTTTGTTGGCGGGATGGGGAGTAACTGACAGATATTTGTGAAAAAAAAATATATGTGGCAAAAAAAGGTGACAAAAACAATCAGGACTGACATTAAGTTTTGAAGTTAGTCAGACAAGGATTTTACTATTTTGTCTCTTTCTGGTGGACAAACCCACACACTTTGGCAGGTTTCCGGGACCCCGAAAGAATTATAATTAATATTTAAAAGTTCACATTTTAATAAAGATATTACATGTGAAACGTCACTGAAAAATTGAATTAGTCTGCTAATTTGTTGTTTTTTTATGTATAATGTCATCTTCCCAAGTCTAGGGTTTCTGAGTCCACGTCGCTCCCCACAAACCCTTGACAGATTACATTAACAATTTGCCGGTTTTTCGTTACCGC
>JAOXYI010195738.1:0-11179 GCA_028566495.1 Lithophaga antillarum | reverse complement strand
TTAACTTGTAGGCACGTGATCATGTCCGTATAGTTACATGTAACCAGTTCATTATACAGTTGAAAATACATTTCATACTGAAGTAAATTCCCGTCAGTTGACAGAATGAGTAAGGGGGTTCAAATGGAAGACTTGGCGAATATTAACATTAAAAAAATCATAGTGCTATAATAATTCGATCATGAATAGTAAATTAAGCTTTTGTCTAGTTATGTAATACCGGGATTATCGTTTTCTTCGCGTTTAAATTGTGATCTTTCACGCTCTCAAACTCATCCATGAAGAGATGTAAATTTATTTCCAATTTGAAAAAAGCGAACAGAATATAAAATACTCTTAAAAAGCTTGAGATTTGGCGACTCTCAAGACCTTCAGTCTTTGATTATTAAATCATACGATCATGACAAATTAAACGGCTATTTTGGAGTAACGGTAACTCAAGTGATTGCACACCTGTTTTTCGTAGGTTCAAATAATATCCCGATCCGATTTCAAGTTTCAGCATAACATTGTTGACCAATTCCAGATTCAAGGGAAATTCGGAGAAGGACATTCAGCACAACGGATAAGTGGTAAAATCAGTCAAGGAATAACATGGATAATGCTTTTAATTCTGCTTATCATGTTTCACATATCAGAGACAACAGAATACCAAGATGTAATCTAAAAACATCAGAGTACGCATGTAACAAGATAATACCAACGGAAACACGGAAGGAAATAAAACAAACAGCAGAGAGTTAGATCAGAGGCATCGAACAAGATATGTATTTTCTATTGTTATCAACAAAAGCCAAAAAAATATAAACAGGTAGAATTGCATTAACTACTCTTTTCACCTTAACACTATACTTTGTTCGAGATAAAACATTGTGCATAATTCTAAACAAATGATAATGTATCTATATTGCATACTAATAGCTAAATCTTATCAGTTCGCAATAAATTCCAGCATCAGATAGATACCATTTTATCAGTTCAAGGAAAAATAACATTTATCTGACGCCAGATTTACCTGATATGTAATCAAATTTTGTTCCAAACATGGATTGGAGCTACTAAGAACTGATTACATATAGATTACTACAGTGTATTTGCACATAATATATTATCTCAGTCCCCAGATGTAGCTCAAAGGATGACAGAGAATAAAGAATGATATGTATTTAAACGTTAAAACAGTTCTATTTTTGTCAGTGGAAGATGAAATTCCTTTATAAAACGAACATATTTCGAAATGAAAAAAAAGCAAGATGATTCACTTAACCCATTTCACTTTCAAAAATAATTTGGGGCACGAGATATATTTCTTCTTTAAATTGAAATGAAGTTTTGAACGTTGCTGTACATGAAGGAATAAAAGATAGAAATAAATAGTTTCGTTATTGTAATTCCTCGAAGTATTGTTTTTCGATATATAATCCAATTAGAAATTGATGCCTTACAGTCACTTTTATGGATACTGTTCATATACTTAAAAAGAAAAAAGGGCACTACCAACTGCATGACGATGTTCAAATCGCATTCCTGTCAGATATTTTTAAGATATGGATTGAACCAAAATTTGAACTAAATTTGGAGCCACTGTACCTGTAAATATTCTGTCATGACAGCTGATTTGTGAGACGAAGAATTGCCTTTTATCAAATAAATCTCACGCGTACCGATACATGGGCGGACTGTTTGACGATTTGAAACATTATATTACTCAGTATAATTAGACCTTCTGGAACAGTACAGGAATCCAAGCAACTATTCCTTTTGCATTTATCAGGCAATGCGCTAGTCTCTTAATGTCCTCCCTATATTAGCAGTCTGGGTTCTCGTGTGATTTTATCCGATCTAAACTTCATTTCTAAAGTAATTCTTCACCTGGCAGAATTTTAGTTAATAATATCCTATTAGCTTTTTCTTTGGTCATTGGTGCACATATAGCTTACAACTTGTCGAGATTCTGTTTCTGCTTTTAAAATGATAAATTTATCTCATTAAAGACTGACAATTATTCCAAAGCATATCTGGCGTCTCGGTTTACGACGTTTTACACAGAGTCAATATTTTTTTTTAATTAAAGGCTGCCAGTGGTCATCGTGGTCGAGAACCCTGCTTAAAGCAATGAAACCACCTAACAACTGGCGAGTATAATTTAGCAGAGCTTCCGTATCCTTTTTCTGAGAGACATAAAATTACAGAAAATGTAACGTAATAAAAACTAACTTTCGCAAACCTATAATAAAGATCTAAAGGTTGCCATTTTATAAAATCTACATTGCTATACTGTTGCAAACTAGAGACTCACCTGAGCCTGTACTGCTTAGCTGTTCGTAAACTACCCCATAGCCCATTGTTAGAATCTGAAAATATTACTGGTACTTCAAAAGATTTTGCTGACTGAAGCACGCTAAAATTTAAACTTCAAAGGCTTAAACCGCTGTCTTCACACTTTCATAAGTCGGAACACTGCTTCTTGTCAAACATTTGTGTATTTCTGTTGTCGGTTCTTAACAACATATTTCGAAGTTTTCCGTATATTAGTCAAACTTGCAGATTTTACCTGTGTAAATCTGAATCTCAATGTAAAATTACGTTTAATGCCAAATATGTAAAAACACGTGGTCGGGACCGTCAAAAACATTTCTGCTACGTTTAGTTCCGTTGTTCATGTACACAGCGGTTCTGAAAAAGCTTTTTTTCAGCATATTTTCCATTGGTTCCATGTTAAACTATACCGCCGGCATATCATGGATATTGGATCAGTCCAAAAAGTAACAAAACTTTGCCAGGACCTTGCAGTGATCACTGAAATCAAGTTTCATTTCGATTCTAGCCACTTAGATCTCCGTATGGCCCCAAGGGGCAATCTTTGGATTTCTAACTACACTGAAAGTAAGGAAACTTGTTTAGGTTAGGACCTTGCAAGGATCATTCAAGACAAGTTTAATTTACACCAGTCTTTTAGTTTCAGGGAATTTTATTTTGGAAATTTCAGCCAGTCAGAGCCCACTATGCACCCTGGCTGTCATCTGGGATTTCCAAGCACACCAGAAATGTAACAACACTTGGTCGGTCGTTCCAAGCAACATTAATGTCAAGTGTCATTCTGTATGGCACAAAAATGTTCTGAAATCTTTTTAAAAGATTTTCCTAATTAGTAGCCTGTGCTCCTCCGAGGCAGACATTTTGGATTTTTGATCAGTCCAAAAAATAAAAAGCAACAGCACTTGGTCAGGACCTAACAATGATCATTCATGACAAATTTTTATTTCAGTGGGCCATGTATTTTCTAGCAAGAAGATTTTTTAAAGTGTTAGCCAATCAGATCCCATTATAGCCCTTGGCGGCCATCTTGGATTTCCAGCCAACCCAAAGTAACAACACTTGGTCACTACCTTCCAAACAACATTTCTGCCAAATTTCGTTCCATATGAAACAATGTTTCTCAAAAAGATTTTTAGCATATTTTCTATAAGGCCCTATGTTAGACTATGTTCCTCGATGGCAGCCATCTTATTTTTCAATCAGTCAAAACAGTAACAGCACCTGATCAGGACCTTGCAGCGATCATTCATGACAATTTTCATTTCAATTGGCTAAAAAAATTAGCAAAAAATTTTGAAAATTTTCAGGCAATCAGACCATTATGACCATCTTGGATTTCCAACATTTCTGCCAAATTTCGTTTCATTTGACGCAGTGGTTCTAAAAAATTCTTTATTCAGTATGAAATTTCAGCTAATTTGCATAAATGACTATGGCGACCATAATAGATAACGGATCAAGTAATCCAACATCATTTTGGAAGAAGACCACCCAAGGACTTTATGTACCAAATTTGATTGGATCAGCGGTTCTGAGAAAGATTTTTAAAATAATTTATTGTAAATAACCGCTAATTTGCATAAACTGGTGGGGCGACCATCTTGGATAACGAATCAACTAATCTAACGTACTTTAGAAAGAAAACCATCTACAGACTGTATGTACCAAGTTTGGTTCCGTTTGACCCAGTGGTTCTAAAGAAGAAAATTAAAACTAACAATTTCCGACAAATGAGAAGCCATGGCAGCCATGATGGAAAAAGCAGAGTTATCCCATATAATTTGGAAAAGGGACCACATAAGAACCACTCCTGCAAAGTTTAGTTCAATTAAGACGAAGATGATAATGTGAAAAGCTAACAACGACGGCGGACGCCAAGTTACAGCAAAACACACATGACCCCTCGGGTCAGATGAGTTAATAAGTAACTGCAAGTTAAATGTAGGTATATGATTTATATCATATATTTCATTACATAGGGAGATTACTAATGTGTTATATATGTATTTCAGTAGTAAATCATTTATCAAAGGTGATTAACAGACTGTTGTTTATATGTTTGTGATAAACATATCGAAGACTTCGTTATAGACATACCAAATTATTGAAAGACTAGATACCCAATTGCTCGATCAGTATTTTCAAATACTATAATGTTATAAGAAAACCTTGCTTACATACCGTTAATATATTTATCTTCCAACTGTGGAAGACAAGTATTTTGTCCAAGAATTAGATGGATTACTTTCCTGTTTGTCTATACACCAGTAGCATGTTTAGGTAAAATAACTGTTTTTATTGTCCGGATGAAGTCTTGGCTGTCCATTAAGTAGGACAGATTTCTCGTGATTGCATGATTGTTGTTTTTTATTTAACGTAAAAACTGAACAAAAGTGAAGCAGACTAAGAAAACTGTTTGGCCGAAATACTACCTATAGAAACAGAAATAAAATATAGATGTGTTAGCAATCGTAACAACAGTAGAATAAGGAATGATAAAAAATATCAAAGACATGACAAGAAGATACCAGCACAAACAAAAATATCACAGACATGAGTACACACAAAAATATCACAGACATGAGTACAAACAAAAATATCAGACATGACAAGATACCAATACAAGCAAAGACATGAGAGACATGACTAGAAGACATCAGTACAAACAAAAATGTCACGGACATGACAAGAAGATACCAGTACAGACATAAATATCAGACATGTCATGAAGCTACCAGTACAAACAAAATATCACATACATGACAAGAAGATACCAGTGCAAACAAAAATAGAAGACATGACAAGATACCTATACAAGCAAAAACATAACAGATATGTCAAGAACATACCAGTACAAGCAACAATATCAGAGACATAACAAGAAAATACCAGTACAAACAAAAAATAGCAGAGACATGACAAAATATCAATAGAAGATACAAGCAAAAACATGACAGACATGATCAGAAGATACCAGTACAAACAAAAATGTCACAGACATGACATGAAGCTTTCAGTACAAACAAAAATATCACAGATATGACAAGAAGATACCAGTACAAACAAAAATATCAGACATGACAAGGCGATACCAGTACAAATATCAAACATGGCAAGATACCAGTAAAAGCGAAAACATTACAGACATGACAAGAAGATATCAGTACAAATTAAAATAGCACAGACATAACAAGATACCAGTACAAACAGAAACATCACAAACATGACAAGGAGATACCAGTACAAACATAAATATCATAGACGTGACAATGAGATACCGGTACAAACAAAAAATATCACAGACATGACATGAAGCTACCAGTACAAACAAAAATGTCAGACATGACATGGAGATACCAGTACAAACAGAAACATCACAGACATGACAAGAAGATACCAGTACAAACAAAAACATCACAGACATGACCAGAAGATACATGTAGCAGTACAAGCAAAAATATCATAGACATGATATGAAGATACCAGTTCAACAAAAGATAACTAGAGATAAGAAAACATGAACTCTCATACAAAAATGCATTTGATAATGATTTAAAAACGTATGTACTAACATACATTTTAGTAGGTAATTATTTTTGTTTTACAACGGGAAATAATAATTTAACATTAAGTCCATGGGAAAAAATGTATACAGGAATACACTTCAAAGGTAAAATTGATTTACGCGGCCACCTCTAACCAAAATGATATTCTTCTGCTTAACAAATATACATAAATAAATAAACAATACAAAAATCTTCTTGGTTAGAGGTGGCAGCGATAGTTAAAAAAATGAAACAAATGTATTTTTTACTTATTTCATATGAAGTTCATTACCTCAAAAAATGAAGATATATGAGTCAGTCGAAGGATATAGCATTATAAATACAAAAATTACACACAAATAACGATGCTTACGTTTTTGTTTAAAATGTATATAGCAGCTTTAAAAATGAAACGACATATTGACTTTGCTTAATGCAAGATAACGCCCTTTTATGATATCTTCTTTATCCAGTACTTTTTATTTCGAAGTGAGATATATGCTTGTGAGTCAAATGTAGCAATCGTCTTGGACAATTCAATTTAAAACATTTGCTCAGTGATGTATGTATGCATAGAGTACGGATCAATCGAATGAGGTATGTGAGTTTGTCTACTAAATTTTGATATTTTTGAGAACCATGTTGATAACCCTTTCTTTTTTGTTTGTTTTTTTTTTTTTCTTTTATTGCTGTTTTCGCCTTTTGTATGGCAAGACAAAGCCATAAGGCGTTGAAACTAATTTTCGTAACGAAAGATGAGTTTCATAAACATGAACTTTACAGAGACATAAAGTGAAAAACAAAAACCAAGGAATGGGATTATTGAACAAACTTTCATTTGAACCACAAAATGTATTATTTATAGAAAAACATATAACATCACTGAAGATGAAATAAAGTCGATTTAGACGCAGTAGTATAAATATTTGGAGTACAATTGTGGAATTCGTTAGAAATAAAGGAAATAATATTTTTCTGACATCATTCCACATGTTTCAGACATTAAATGAAAGTTAATAAATGAGTATTTTGTAAGGAAACCCTATCTAATTAGAAACTATTCTTGATAGCAACTTACCATAGTTAACGTTTATTATGATGATGAAATTTTCAGAATTTGTAATTGAAGTTTTTACATTTTATGCTAATGTATAGCACCATATCCGATCACATTTGGATATTCAGATATATATCTTTGTGTTCTATAAAACGGTGATATGCGTATTTCATATATAATAGTTCAAAGTTATTCTAATTTTGTTAGTTTTTTAGTATTTTTTTCTTATCTGTGCATTACAAACGCTTTCTATCGTCACTACTTAGAGTAAATTGCAATATGGAAATGACTTGACTTTAAAGTATATCTGATGTGTCTAAAGAGTAATTTTTATGGAAATTTTTGTTATTACGTAATACACAGTAAATTAAAGCCGTAACAATGTCCCATGGGTTAAACATAATCTTTATTAAGCTTTGGCGTAACATGAATTAGCTTTTTAACAATGGCATTATGTTTGTAACTTTTGTGCCCTTTGCGATTTTAAATCTTCGTACGAAATAAGATGTTACATAAGCGTTAATATGCAGTTGCTGTTAAAATTAATACATATATGCTTCAGAGTAAATTTTACTTTATATATATTGCGTTTACAATATTGCTGATTCGAAATCAAAATGAAATATCTAGGTTCATTTATAAATAAAAGTAATGCACGACATGCATGACCTGTTATTGTTAGTTATAGTAACCAAAAAATGATATCTCATTAAATAGATGTTGTATATAGTCGCAGCTGTGTTTTCCAATAATACAATAAAATATGCAGTCACCTTTAATAAACATTCGACAAATCAGATTACGAACACTTACTTCGAAGTTAATGCTAGCTTAACTGACCAAAAATAATTTATGATGCTTACTAATACACAAGCTTTTACATTATATATCGCATATAATACGGTTCTGCAGCATAAAACAAACTGTTAGACATCAACACCACTAGTCTCGTATATTTGCCATTACCAATCCAAACAAATATATCAACAAAGAACATCAGACTATAAGCTAAATCAGAATATAAACACGGACATACAAATTTATATGCCTGTTATGGAATCTTTATGCAGGGGGCAAATGATTCTACATCTTTGTTTGCCACTAGCAGCTATTATGAAAGTTACTAAATGTCTTTTGTGACAAAGGAGACTTTTTTGCTGTGTGATAATATTTTTAGAATAAAATCTAATTTAAAAAAGTTAAAGATTATGACAACAGTAGAACGATAAGTAGCAGGCAAAGAATGCAAGATTAAACAATAGTTACAGTCATGCATTGACGAGATCAAACAACCCAAACAAAAAAGGTAATGAAATAAATAAAAAGGACGAAAGATGTCGGAACATGAACTCAATAACAAAATTGAAATTTAGGTCAGGTACGTCAATAATGGAAGCATGTACTGTTCTTTGATTCTATAAAGATAAGATTGGAAAATCAGTTTAAACTAACATGACTAATACCCAATATAGATATATAAAGAAAATATGAACTATAGACCGCAAAAATTACCCTATAACAGGAAGAGAGAAAGGTCTTTAGTGGTCTAATGGTCTAGATAATATACCTACACAGACGACCAACCTATTACGTCTATGTTTTGTTAAGTATAGGCTGACTATGTGCAAATGTAAAAACAACTTGATAAAAACCATTATGCTTGATGTTGGACGTAAGGCCATGGGGAATTTTCATGACAAACTTTGGACATATTCAAGTCATTTGCTTCCCTTTTAAACCGCTCTTCAAATGGTAGCTTTGGAGGAGTTCCTCTTTTGAGCCTATCCATACTGGTATGGGAGGCATTCACTAAATAAATATTCACATGAAAAAAAAGATATTGTTTTATTGCTTTTAACCATAAATATGTCTTCGGTCCACCAGGATTTTAGGGGCCTCGGCGGCTGAGTGATGGAGATAGTTGGTGATACACGTATCTACTATTAATCAGCGGTGTGTCAACACTGACATTGTGAATTTAAACATGGGTCATGCAAGGTGTGCCTGACCCAAACTTTAATTAAGAAGAATTACCTGTCTTCCTGCCGAAGGTCAGGAGTTATCACCGGGTACTTGTACAAACTGGACATCACGATATAACTGGAAATTGCTGAAAGTGGCGTAAAGGCCCCAATCAATCAATCCGCCCATGATGGCTGTTCTTAACAATTATGTGACAGTGCTGTGCGTTTGTAAAAAGTATCAATCATATAAAAATGTATAGCTAAACATCTAAGTCGCATTTAATACCGATCCATGACCTTGACATAAGATGTACAGTATTGAGAGTTTTTCCCTACACACCAGTTGATGCTACTGGAAATCTATGTAACTTATAATCCTAATTTCGAAATTACAGTCGATAATATACCAGATAACCTTTAAACCCCGCCCATGACTATAACCTTTGGTACGGCCATGAGGCTTGCTTAGGACATCGTCTGATATGTTGCAAAGTATCATCCTACGCCAATCACCAGTTCAAACGTTATAGACCGGGAATGATTGTATAGCATATAACCTTTATTCGTTGCCTATAACCTTGGCCTTAATAGGGCTTTTATGGTTGTCTGATACTCTGCATATCTATTTTAAGAATCATTTAAACCCGTCAAATGGGTACTAGTTATGGATTGGAAATAAGCTTACAGGACATGATAATTAATCAACCAATTACCTTGATCTTGGGATACAGCCTTACGAGATATTATCCATAGTACATTATCTAATGGTTTTCCATATGTTTGCAAATCATCTTTCTAGATGCAAAAGTTTGGGACCAAGAATTATTGTTTAGCATCTACTGAGTACGCAGTGATAGTTGTATGTGACATATCTTCTTAGAGCGCTACACATTAGTACAAAGTGTTATTCCACCGTTTTATAGTTCAAAAGATCTTTGTCCATGACATTAACTTTGGAGGTAAAATAAACATGTTATTGATGAAAGTTTTCTTGATGATTAAATCTTTCTAAATCTTCCTGTAATCACAGATTTATCGTAAACAAATATGATTTTATACGTCTTAGTTAGAAATCATGCTGACAACCTTCACGTTTTCTTTTTGTGCGTATATTACAATATGGAATATTTTCATTGAACTATAAATCTTATTTCAAGTATTATCTATCACGCAAAGATGCAGAATGAAACAGGAAAAATATATCATATTTTGTTCTACATGTATGCATTTTAATATTCAAAAGCTGTTTTTCAGTTATATCGTGCTGACCAGTTTTAATGATGAAAGTATCGGAGTAGTCCAAAACAAAAATTCCAATCTCGCGAACTTATCTCATTTTACAATCGAATTGAGGGAAACTTAATTGGCGAGGGATTAATATTAAATGTACGCTTATTGTACATGTCGTTCGCCATTTTTTTTTTTTAATCATCTAACACAAAAGAAACAATTTTGAAGCCAAATTTACTGGGAATGGTCTTTTGATGGTTCTCTTTCAAACGCTGTTCCTGTGCTTTTAAGTTTTTACCTTGTACTCTGCTTCTCTAAGCGGATTTCAAGATGACCATCGTAATTTGAAACAAAATATTAAACGTGCCTTAAACTTCTTTTTTTTTTCATTCTTTCAACTTGGAAGAGTGTCTGCATGTTGAACTGTGGCTTATATGATAATAAATGTTTGCAAATACATTCTTACTGAAATGAATTGCTTTGTAATACCTCCAGGTTAAAAAAAAGAAATTGACAAAAAACTGAACGAAGTCTTTTTCTCTTTGAATCACGCAGCAAGTCGATATGAATTTGGGGTATAGATAATCGTTTCAACAATTGGATTCTGTCAAGATCTACGATGGCTTATTTCTGCTGGACATTCAATCTTACAAGTACTTACAAGACAGACTTGGTTGCTTTCATCGGAACCTATATGATTTGGAAATATTTAACAAAGAAGTAAGTTTCAAATGGTCTGAAATAGCCCTAAATTAGCCCTAAATCCACGATAACTAACTGCCGTTTTTGCTTTAGTAATTTATTTTTGCACAGATTTCTTTGTCGCATAACTATGAATTAATAATACTGCACCTTATTTTTGCAAATCGTTATTTTTTTCATTTTATTCAGCTGTTCTTCTAAACAAACATCTGTCATATTCTTTAACCAAATATACTTTAGTGTAAAACTGTCTGCTTGATCGAAATACATCTTTTCATACCAAACTAATTTTGGATGCGAACTCTGGTCTTTGTTTGCTAAAGCTCAAAATAGAAGAAAATCGTCCATTTTGGGTGAAATTG